>JBBPOE010000355.1:0-27944 GCA_038091295.1 Tylopilus felleus | reverse complement strand
GGCAGGACCCGGTCTTGACTCTTGACCGACAGTGCGGCCAGTTTTGAGAAAGGAGAAAAGGGACAAGGAAGTTCCTGTGGCAGTGCCCTCAGCGCTCAGGTTTAGGACTCACTACCACGAGTGACTCAGAGCTCAAAGAGTCGAAAGGCTAAAAATTGCGCAGACCGATAAATTAAACAAATTACCTGCAAAGGTACAGCCTTGGATTAACTCGAATCAATGTCAGACACACTGTAGGGCATGACCGTAATGCATTCAAGTTGTCCAAGTCCCTGCCAATGAATCACCGATCTACAACTACTGTATATTGACCGTGCGGATACCGTCCATCAAGTCAGTTAACGATGTCTCCACGCGAACCTGGACCACTGACATGATCAAGCTATCCGTCGCAACGCGTCTGTACTGCGCGTGCGCCAAAGGTGCGAGCAATAGTACACCAAATGACTGCTGGAAACGAACGCAGTGCCCTAGTGAGAATATCAATTCGAGGAACGCCCGGCGAGAAGATCGAGAAGGGGACTGCTCCAGGGATAAATCAGAAGCAAACCCTCCAACCCATACAAGTCAGTCGACGTCTTGATCTCAACTTCCCCGAGCATAGGTGTCGTCGCACGATAAACGGGGACGTCGCAATCAGAATCAGATTCCGACACGGCGAGGGGAAATACAATGCCTGGAAGTCTCAGTCGACCAGCGACGAGCGATAGTGAGGGGGAGATCGTAGAGCCGCTCGTACAGCGCTACGAGGGATAAGTCAGGCAGCGATGAGCGCAATCTGCTGACCATGACATCTATCATAGCTGCCTCGATGGAGGGTAGAACATGAGGTGGTACGATTTGGTTGTAGACCATGCGATCGGCAGGAAGAGCTGTGGTGGCTGCCGGAACTGCCAGTCCTATCGAGAAGCGTGATATTATCCAAACGTGTCAGAATATACTCCGGGAGGCGACCGACGGCTCGATTTCCCTCTCCATATATGATCGGGAGTGCAACATTGAGGATGCCGGTTCAACAACGAGTACGCAATATCCTCTTCTCGCGTGCCCTGTTCAATCCAGGTCGAAGGGTAGCCAGATCTTGCGTCGCGAAGTTCATTGCCCGTTCCATTTCTGAAAACGTCGCAAATGGCTTGGTAGACGGCAAACTTCGGAAGCTTGAACCGAACAGCACATTCAGTTGTGTCCAGTTCCAGACTATTACTAGTAGGAAAGCACACCTTGAATGCCACACCCAGGACTTCATTCACTGAGCCATGAATCAACATCGTGCTTGCCCACTTGGCACGGTATTCGTCGAAGGGCTGAGAGACAAGAGAGTACAGCAGGTTACACGTGCTTCATCATGATTCTCGGCTTTCGGTGCATCATCTCCAATGTCGATATGCATCGGTTCCTAAGCTCTGACGGTAGCACCAGTCAGCCATCTATGCACAGCAATCGTGCGTCCCTCTTCATACAAGGCTTCCAAACGATGCTTCTGCTCGTGGACGCGAATGATCTGCGCGAGGTCATGCACAGTTAGTTCCAGACCCGAGAATGCATATCTGAATGCTAGTGAAACATACCTAAGCTCTGCTTATGCTGATTGTGATGGGATAATATCTTCTGGAACAGGTTCTGTAACATTAATGCATTGGATGGTCCGCTCAGAGGGAAGCTGCGGCAATCATTAAACCCATCCGTGGAGAAGTCACAGTTTGATGTTATGATTACACTTACATTGTCGCAGGATGCTGAGGGAGGTATATCGCAGAGATTGTGGAGCGAGATTTGTTCTTTCCACCGATCGCAAGGGCGTAGTTGGCTGAAATAGCCATAGCCCAGATTCAGTGAGAGTGTTCGAGAGACCCGACTTTCTGGTGTGTTATGTTGTCACAGACGAGTCGACAGGGGCTGCATTAGACGTACCGTTTTTACCAGGGCGATGTACTCAGCGTTCTGAATAGTCTTTACTGCAGTGGATGTGCCATCGAGAGAGCGTCGTCCACATCGAGACAGTTTCCATCGAGATAAGGAAAACAGTGTTTGCTATCGCTCACCCATGCGAGGGACTGAGCGAGTAGACTTGGATTGGGACATTCAAGTTGTGAAGGAGAAGTTCGGGTGGTTGTTCTGACTCGTATAAATCCGAAAAGTGTCGCACCCCGGGCAATGCAGCAGTAGCCTGAGAAATGAAGCGTCCGTCTGTCGAAAAGCTGGCTGCGGCCACAGAGCTGACGTGGTTGAATGGATCAAGCAGTCGCTCGGTGCTGAAAAGAAACCAGACGCAGGTGGTCCAGTCCATCGATCTGGTCAAGATTCTCATCCCGTCGGGTAAAACGTCGATTGCACACACGCTGGTGTGTCCTTCGAACACTTGTTCGTGGCTCTTCGCGCTCGACAGGGACGAAATCTGGCCATCTTCATAGTTATCAGATGGATGGAAAGAAGGATACCTGACTACTCCCTACTTGCTCGGCATTAAGTCGCCTGCTGTACGCGGTGCCTCCTTATGTGATTAACTCTAGCGCAGATTGATTGTTGTCACTCTGGATGACTGCATTCCCAGATCTATTCATCTGTTGGAGACGTGTAAATCGCGACCAGCACCGACGAGAGGACCTCTGCGACAGACATAGGTCTCGGGGATGGTGACACATTCTAAATTGTGACTTCCAATTAATTCGAGGTTCGAGGACTTTGAATCTCCGACAAAAATATAGTCGGGCGACAGCCGGCAATTTTTCGACTCGGAAGTCTCCGATGCGCTGATCGAAAGGTTCAAGTTGTGGTGACAGGAATATGGTAGACGATGAGATCCACCGGTATGTAGGCAACTATTGTTGTCACCCGCACGCCAGGGCCCAGCTGACGAGTCGCCCGCGTTCGCCGTGATTCTTGCTAGTGAATCTGTCACTCTGCCACATTGACAAATCAAACTCACGCTAGTTCTCTTAGCATGAGTTATTTCAGTGCTCCAGCTCTGAAGCTAGCATTGATCTCACACGGACACAAGGTGCGTCGACCATTTTAGAATAGTCCTTATCACCTGCTCTTCGAATAGTTACAGTCATTGTAACCCCTGGGTCCTATCTTTAGAGCGGGCTCTAGTAGCTCACGAAAGGACGTCGTCTAGCACCTCAGACGTCATTCATGTCACTTGCCGCACCGCCGAGTTATCACTCATGTCGAGGATGAGACTGACAACCTTCCCCACGAAAGGCAGATCCTAAAAATGTAATGAACTCTCACAGCCAAAACATCCACGCTATCTTGGAAAGCAGTACCATGCTGATGCACTGATTTCGTCCCACCGTTTGTCCCATAAATTTCCCTCAGAATTTGCAGCATGGTGTCGGGACCCCTGCTGTTAGCCCTTCATGAGGTCCCTTCTTTCTTTCATCGTGTTCAGTCTCGGTCTGCTCGCCGCTGCAGAACCAACACTCCCTCCTTACACCCTCCACGAGAAGCGCACTCACGTCCCTGCGGGCTGGGCGTTGAAGCGTAGGCATGACGCTAGTTCATTTGTTCCTCTGCGCTTTGCCCTGACCCAGAGGAACCTTGATGACATTGGAAAGTACCTCATGGAAGTGTCGCACCCCAAGTCGGCGAAATATGGAAAGCACTGGTCTGAGGCTGATGTCCTCCACACGTTCGCACCCACAGACGAGACAACTGAGGCCGTTCGATCCTGGCTCTTGGAGAGCGGCATCGAGAGCAACTGCATCCGGTTGACGTCGAATAAGGGCTGGATCGAAGTGACTGCCACTGTTGCGGAGGCAGAGCGTCTCCTTCAGACAGAGTATAACCTTTACAGTCATAGTTCAGGAAAGGAGCACGTTGGTTAGTGTGTTTGTTTATACGATGCATTTGACATGGTGTTGACATGCGTAGCCTGCGATGCATACCATCTTCCTGCTCATATTGTCCCTCATGTGGACTTTGTGACCCCAAGCATACACTTTGATGCTAAGCTGACGCGTCGAGGTAGTACCGAATCTACTCGCTCTATCGGTCAGCCAGGTGTGGGACTTGGGCCTAAGACCTCTGGGAAGTTAGAAGCCCCCCTTCCCTCCGACCTTTCGACGTGCGACCAGTACACTACGCTTGACTGCTTGCGTGCGCTCTATGGGCTCGAGTACACCCCAAGTGCGACTGGGTCGAATAGCTATGGAATTGGTAAGTGAATGATTAGTCCCGTGATTGCTCCAGCTGATATCTATAAAAATTGCAGTAGAGTACACTCCACAGGCTTATCTTCAGCCTGACCTGGATATCTTCTTTGGAAACTTCTCTCCCGCTCTTTACGGAAGGTCGCCATACATGGTCTCGATTGACGGTGGTAATGTGTCCTCTGACCGGACTTTGTACACAAGTCTCACTTTGGCTAGGGTATGCACAGACGGAGTATCAGGGTTTCGAGTACAACGGTGAATCCGACCTCGACCTTCAATATGGTATGGGTCTTGTCGGGCCATCACAAACTGTAACTCTGTACCAGGTCGGTGATATGGTAGAAGGTCAGTCACCGAAATGGCGCACATTTCATTGAAGTTAATGTCGTTTACCCAGATGCTTCGTTCAACAACTTCCTCGATGCTCTCGATGGATCTTACTGCACCTTTGAGGGCGGTGACGACCCGAGTCAAGATGCTGTTTACCCTGATCCATATGGCGATGGATATGAAGGTCAGTGCACATTCAAATGCGTTTCCTCATTCAGCTTCACGGACCCTTCATCAAGGTCCCGAGGCATGTGGAACCGTTAAGCCTGCAAATGTCATCTCGACGTCGTACAGTTACAACGAAGCTGACCTCTCTCCGTTCTATACCGCACGCCAATGTGCTGAGTATGCCAAACTTGGTCTGATGGGTATCACCATCCTGTACAGCTCCGGTGACGATGGCGTCGCGGGCAATGGTGATCTTTGCTTGAACCCTAATGGTTGGTATGCCTCCTCTCCCTGTCCATGCTCGTCCTCAGTCCTGCGTTCATGGTAGGCACTCAAACTGCCGGAGGAAAGATATTCAACCCAAGTTTCCCCGGAACTTGTCCTTACATCACTTCCGTCGGTGCTACTATGGTCCCACCCAACTCCACAGTCTACGAGCCCGAGACCGCTTGCGAGGAGGTTATATACTCTGGTGGTGGATTCAGCAACTACTTTGCTATGCCCGATTACCAAAAAACGGCTGTTGAATACTACCTGACATACTACTACCCCAACTACCCGCCCGACATCTGGAACTCCACTGGGAAGGTAGACTACTGTCCCATTTCAGGTTGAAGCTAATAATGAGTGAACCCAGTCTCGTGCATTCCCCGACATTTCCGTCAACGGAGCAAACTACGTTGTTGCTGTATGTTGGTGATTTTTGTCTAATTGGATGAGTGAATGATTAGGCTCGTGTTCCTCCAGATCGACGGCGAGTTTGAGCTCGTTTATGGAACATCTTGCTCTTCTCCGGTTAGTGGCGCGATCTTTACCATGATCAACGACGCTCGTCTCGCAGCTGGCAAATCGACAATTGGTTTCATCAACCCAACGGTGAGTGGCATCGCGTTCAAGTGAATACCAAAACGCTCTGACAAGGACTTTGCGCGTAGATCTACTCTCTTGCGTTCGCTGGTGCTTTCAACGATATCACCATAGGAGACAATCCGGGATGCGGAACCAACGGGTACAATGCTACAATCGGCTGGGACCCTGTGACCGGTCTTGGAACGCCGAACTTCCCAAAGCTGCTCGCAGCATGGCTCTTGCTTCCTTGAGGGGTAATATAGATAGAACGAAGTGTGTGAACAGCTTCTGCAGGTATTATTTTTAGTATGATTGGCTTGGGATTAAGGACACTTCATGCGGATTGGAGGCATCAGGTATTTAGGAATATGGAAAACAAAGGACAAATATTAATGTTAATGTGATTGATCCACAGCTGTCGGTAGAGTATTCGGAATAGTGACCTCTTCTGATCGGATCAGTGAGGACCTCGACGTGGACACAAACATGTAAGGTCTTTTTGACCGTCGCGCTTTTCGTCTGGGCTATCTGCTTGCCGGAACACGCGTCTGATGAACGATGGATCTGGTTACTCAACGCTTCAAGCACGAGGTTATCGTGATCAAACAGCTTACAACCAATGACAGCCTTACTAGAGGAATACAATGCATTATATGGTGCATTCTTTGGTATAACGTACGGAGGTAACAACTAGAATGCAGGACGCAGTACTCGTCAAAGCAGACCTACGTTCACTGTATGTCGATCGTACGGATGCCATCCATCAACTTGTTCAACGACGTCTCCTCACAAACCTGAACCATGATCAAACTATCGGTTGCAACACGTCTATACTGCGTGCGTCCCAGCGGTGACAGCATCAGAGCACCAAACGGTTGCTTGAGTCGAACAGCTAGTCGGAGTGCACGCGTCGCATGATCGAACAAAGTGTCGCTGCATGAGAAATCCTGGTCGAGGAGGGGTCCGATCCAGGGATGCATGAGAAGTGCACCTCTCAACCCAGATAGATTGTCTCGAGTCTGGATCTCTACATCTCCAAGCATGTCCGACGTCCCACGGTAAACGGGGAGGCCAGAGTCTAGGTCAGATTGGGAGAGAGCAGCGAGGTCGGCAAGGGGGAAAACAATACCCGGCAGTCGCAGTCGACCAGCAACGAGCGATAGTGGGGGGAGATGATAGAACCGCTCGTACATCGCTACGACTAGCGAGAGGTCGGGCAAGGACGAGCGTAGTGTTGTCACCGAGCTATCCATCTTGGCTGTCTCGATCGACGCCGGAACATGCGGTGGAACGATTCGATCATAGACAGCAAGGTCGGAAGGAAGGTAGCTGTGGTGACTTCCCGAACTGCCAGTCCAAGCGAGCAAGGTGACATTATCCGAGCGTGTCAAGATATGCTCTAGGAGGCGACTGACCGCCTGATTACCCTCGCCATAGATCACCGGGAGCGCAACATTAAAGATGCCGAATAGCGAGTATGCTATATCCTCCTCACGGGTCGTCTCACGCCTGGATGCCAGATACAGCTTCTCGCGTGCCCTGTCTAACCCTGGTTGAAGTGTGGCCAACTGCTCCGTCGCAAAGTTCATCGCCCGTTCCATCTCCGAGAGGATGATCGGTGACTCTTTGTGGTTGAAGAGGTTCAATCCGAGGTAGGGCTGCCAGTCCTCGGTGTAGAATTGGACGACATCCGAAGCAAGATACTCTTGGTATGTCCACCCACGAGTGTTCCAGATACTCCTCCAGAGACAACCCTCCTGCTGCGACTCCGAAAACACGCCGAGAAGGTGGACGACGGCGAGAGACGACCCTCGATACCAGCTAAACATGGCAACCAATGATTCTTGTAGGACCCCTTTGTCGAGTTGGTTAACACAACAAGTGTCGCTCCATGCCCACTTGAAGTGAAGAGCCTCTACGAGCTTGCAGAAATTTGAAGTTTGCTGAAAGTGGGAGAAGCTGGGAGATCGTAGACCGAGGTATTTTCAACGGCTTGCAATGTTGGTTCATGGGGCCGCCACTTGTGAGACAGCATCACGTAGCGGTAGAAATCCTTCACTTCTCTCCGTATGCGTGCTCGGTCGAGCTGAGTAGTCTCAATCATGGAGGACCGCAGTTCGTTGTACATCGGGAGTTCCTCGAATGCTGCTGCTTGCTGTGTTTTGTCACAGAGGCGACCAGTGTCGGTATCGATGAGTACACGTGGCATATGGCGGATAGTCTGCTCCACCGCTTTTTGAATTTCAGAGGTCGCATCAACGTACTGACGACAAAGCTCTGTCCGAAGTAATCAACACCTTCCGCCACACGCAATCTCAATACAATGTTTCTCACCGCAAACTTGTGGCTCAGGAGGTTGTTCGAGCCTCGACAGTATCATCGTGAATGCCTCGAACGCTTCGCTATACAGCTTCATGCCATGTAACGCAACATGCTTGCCTTCATACCCGATATGGGACGAAGGGTCAAGCTCGATGACCTGATATCATCGATCAGCGAGGTCTGCGCGATGAGATATGTAACTTGAATGCAACCCATACCTCATTGCTGTACTTGAGGAGGACTTCATTGAGATTCACCGGATCGAGTTTCTGTGCATCCGAGAAGTCCCCGATGGCCTCGTCGTGCGTCTTAGCATCCATCGCGATACTTCTTAACATTACTAGCCTCTTGATACAACGTCTTCGAAAGTCTGACAGAGATCTTAGCCACGGCTACGTCACCGATGGGACCTCTTACCAAGCTCCCACTGCGCTCGCTCCTTGTATTCTCAAGTAGCTCATCTCGCATTTTTTGGAAACAATCGGATGCCTCCATGAGCCGACCATCATCTTCCAGAATGTCGCAAATGACGCGATACAAGACAAACTTCGGAACCTTGAACTAAACTGAAATGTGTCACCATTCACATGCAAACTACCATGAACAGTATACCTTGGACGCGGCACCCAATGCATCGCTTGCTGAGCCACGAAGCAGCATCATCCTCGCCCACTTCGTCAGTACAATGTTCGGCGTTGAGGAACCGAGCGATAACGCAGCAAAGTAGGTTGCAACCGCCTCGTCTCGTTTGTCGGTCTTCGATGCCTCGTCTCCGACCCTTTCCAGCGCCGTGATACAGCGGTGCGTGAACTCTAATGGCAAGAATCAAAAACATGCTGTCCTAATTCACGATGTCGAAACTCACCAACCAACCAGTCGGCAATCAGCGCATTTCCTCTTACATCGTCGCTCGCAGCAAGAAGAGATTGAGCAGCATCATATATGCGACCTTGAGAATATAGAGATTCACATTGATGTCTCTGTTCGTGTGTACGGTTGACAAGATCAGCTTTCTGTTCAGCTTGAGCAATTTTGGCGTGTAGTTCCTGGTTTGTTTGTTTGAGATGTGAGATTTGGTTGTCTGTCAGATAGAGTTGTCAGCGAAGCACGAGTCAGGGTGGCTTGAATGGACACACTGGAGTACTCGTCCCGCGCACGAAGAATGGCACAAAGTGAATTGATGAAGTCGTCAACACTATCTTCCTTTGGGTTGGTTGTACATTGAAAGTCGGAGAGCCTGTGACGATGTTGTTGAGCGTTTTCGTCGGTGTTTGTTCCTTGTTCGCCTGGATAACAATGATGCGGTGAGCGGAACTCGGGCTAGGGTTATGATCAACGTACTTGGGCTGGTCTCTTCGGCATGAAAATCTGCTCGCATTGACCTGATGATCTCGCAAAGGCTATCCTTTTGTTGACTGGCCTTGCGCTGAAAGTTGGCGAGGTCGGTGCGGAGTTCTTGGACAGTTTTGAAACAGAGGACGGGATTAGCTTGGAGAAGGCTGTCGCTGGGTGGCGTGAGGGTGATTGACATGTATCCAGAGACCACCAGGTCGTTCGTGTCCGAGAGAGCCATGGACCAGATAGGTTGATTGTGCTCGATGACAGACCCAATTTGCTTGCGAGTCGTAGTGTTCCAGAACGAGACTGACGAGCCAGCCGAGGCTGCCATTAATGTGCCGTTGCTTTCCAGGGAGATGCACGTAGCATCCTTGCTGCTGTGGATGGACCATTCTGAGAGCGTTGTCCCGCGGGACGGGTCGAGACAGTGGATGTTGCCGTCGCGAGACAAGGCGAATAGTTGTTTCCCATCTATCGCCCAAACAAGGGATCGGTTGAAAGAGGAATTGACTTTTATTGGAACGTCGACGAGGAGGTGGCCATTCTGACTGTCGTAGACCCTGACACGGATCACCGTGGCAGTGACAACGAGACGTCCGTCGGGTGAGAATTTCGCACCGACCACCCAGTCGTCGTGTTTCAATGGGTCGAGAAGTCGCTGGCCAGTCGAGAGCGACCAGACACAGACAGTCTCATCACGCGATCCCGACGAGACTGTCGTCCCATCCGGTGAGACGTCGACTGCGTTCACACATCTTGTGTGTTCGAACTCGGTCACCTTTTCGTGGCTCTCCGCATTCCACACGGTGACCAAGCCTAAGCTTGACGCCCCACTGACGATCCACTTTCCATCCCGCGAGACTGCAATGTCTTTAACGCCAGTCCCCGCATCCATTGGCATTCCCACTTCCATGCCGTCTTGTATGTGCCAGCTTCGAATCTTCCCTTCCTGGTCGCCGCTCACGAAATGCTTCCAATCAGCTAGGAATGCGACTGATTGGATGTAGTCTCGACCAACGATTACAATCGGCTGTGCTCCCTGTGAACGGACCAAGCCCTTTCGCTCGACTCCTGACTCGTCAGAAATGGACTTTCAATCACCTTGTCAGTATTGACCATCGTTGCTTCTTTCTGGTGACTATTGCTGGAGGAATGTTGGCTCTTCCTTCGTGGATGATCTTGAGTTGTCGAGGTGGCTATTGCTGGAGGAATTTCGGGTCTTCGTTCGTGTATAATTTTGAGTTGTCGTCAGCATCGTCTCATCGATTGTCTAATGCATTGCTTTGGCCACAGACGTATGATTGAAACAGACCTAAGTAGACTCGTCAGACCGATGAAAAGTAGAATGCGTGGTGGTCCACAAGTGCTCCAGGTGAGCCAGTGTTGCCTACATACACGTGTCTCTTTATATTATAGAATCCACTCAGTCTCACACGCACAATCGCCTCGTGTCATCGGCACTTGCCTTCCTTGGCGGCCAAATGCTCCCTAACCCCGGCTTTGAATTGTCATCGTCATCATCGTGAGTGATTGCCTCCAACGAAAAAATTGTACTAAAAGCTGTTGGGAGCGTGCAACAGAAACGACTCTACCATGTTCATTTATATCTAGCACCTGAGCCTCGTCGCTGAATCCCTCTAGCGTCGTTGGCCAGCATAGGTACACGCGAGTACCCTAGCAGTGATCAGGGACCTTCTTCAATGGTCTACAACACCCGTACGCATTGACGATCCGGTTCGTATTCCGCTGGTATGCTATTTCGGAGCCGCCTCGAGTTTTTTTGTAGCGGTAGTGCAATGATAAAGCCCACAGCGTCATTTAGCACGATGTCGCCGATCCGAACAAAGTCCCCTAGCGTTGCTCTTCGACTGTCAATCAAGTATTTGGCTGCCAAAGTGTAACCACCTGAAGCAGTGACTTTTGTGCGTCCCCCGCAATTGGAGAGACTGTGACACAATTAGACCACAAAGGTGAGCATCCAGACTTCATTTTAGTGTACATATAATGCAATCCGTCATCAAGTGGTTGAAACCATTCATCCCGGATCGCTTGTCCCTAGTCTAGATTTCTATATGTCCAAGCATGGGCGACGTCGGACAACACAAAAGGGTCAGACGAGGGATCAGGTTCAGTGACAAGGACGAAGTTGACGGGGGAGACAACAATTTCAGGAAGTCTCGGTCGACCAGCAACGAACGGTAGTGCCAGTGGGGGGTCGCAGCATCGGTCGTACTGAGTCCTGAGAGATAAGTCAGGCAACGATGAGTACAATGTGCTGACCATGACACCCATTGTGGCTGTTCTGATGGAAAGTGGGCCCGAACATTTCAAGTTCGGCGCACCAAGGTGTAGCTCCGTTGGACTCGGAGTTGAGTGAAAAGAGTCACCATTTCGCGACGCGTCTACAAAGTGGCATATATTCAAATCCACCCCCTCACGTCACCCTCCCAACTCAACTCGCACGAGGAGGCGGAGGCGACACATACCTCCGATCCTCCCTCCCCACCACACCCCGTCCATACCCCCACCCGGTCTCATCCAGGCCACCATTGGCGGGTTCCTTAGTCTGGTGACCAGGCTACTTGGTACAATGTTCCATGGACACACCAAACGAGATGCACATGTTGTGCACATGCTCCACAGTGGCAAATGGGTGCCGGGCTGAGTTTTAATGCTACTTCAAAGTAGCGACAGTGTTCGATGAAACTTTGATCGGAAACAAGGTCTGGGAGTGCACCCATCACATGAGCTTGACAGCGGGTGGAGCAGGGACAGGATTTGACAGGTATCATGCAGTTGAATTGCACGAGTTTAACGTTTGACCTTCATACCTGCCTGGTGCTCTCCAACAGGCCCGGGATAAACTTTCAAACTGCGAAGCCCTGTGGGTGCAAACCAAACCCGCGTTCAAGTTAGTTCTGCGACGCAATTTGATCGCCTTTTCAACCTCGACGCTTCATGGAAAGATAACACGAGGTTATCGCGATTGCTTAAGCGAAGACCTCCGTTCCGATCCTGAAGTGCCATCTTCACTACCGGCACCATGTACATGTTCTGTATATGACATGATGTCAAACGCAGGGCAGCCTGCGGAACGTATAAAGGCGCGACGTCGTTCTGCGCTCTTGATCCCCCGCAATATCTGTTGAATCGTTTGATTAACAATACACAGTTACTCCGTCACTCTCGACGAATATCGCTATGCTCTTCAATTCTATCTTCGTTTCCAGCTTCCTGCTCGCTTCCACAGTCCTGGCGCGTCCTCGTTACTATCATGATCGCGAGGAGCCCCACTCCCAACTCTTTCCTCGTGTCGAGCAAGATCATGACGTTGCTTCCAACAGAGTCCAAAAGACCACCCTATGGGCCGGTGCTGTCTTGACAGAGAATGCTGTTGGTCTTCAATCTCCGTCGTCGTCGTATCTGGTTTGGTCTAATTTTGTCTTGTTGCGACAGGGAACTTTCGTTAGCGTCAGTGGCAAGTTCAAGGTTCACCATCCCTCGGGGACAAATGGCTCTTCTGCCACTGCATGGGTTGGTATCGACGGTTATGGGACACAAAGCGTACTTCACGCCGGGGTTGCTTTCTTACCCGACGGTAAAGGAGGTGCATCTTACCAAGGTAAAGAGCTGTCAAGTCGTGTATCCACAGCCAATCTGATCCCTCTTTTTGACATGTATAGCTTGGTACGAGTGGTATCCCGACGATGTGTACAGCTTTCCCGGCATCTCTATCTCTACTGGAGATGATATCAGACTCTTTGTCACTGCATATTCCGCAAACACTGGTGTGGTCATGATCGAAAATATTACCAAGAACCAGTCCTCGATCCAACATGTCTCATCTTCTCATGCGCTCTGCAGGCAAGACGCAGAGTGGATCGTTGAATATTATCGTGATGGTGCCTTGGCGGACTTTGGCACGGTGACCTTTATGGATGCCGAGGCTACCAGTGCTACCAGGACCTACAATCCTACTAGTGGCCCTGATAGTGCCACCATCGTCGACATCGAGCGAGACAACCGCACTTTGACGTCTGTCTCGATTCACGACTCTCGCCTCACCATTAAATATCTATAGGCCCAGAAACCTGCAGGAACAGCGGAGATTCGGCATTAGGAGGCACGATGGGGTGGGCTCGTGTATCCATCTGATGTATTCTCCTTCGGTACTTTGTGCAAATATTCATCGTCTTGTTTGTTCCGCGACTATTCACGAAGATCCTTGTCTCCATTAGGTTTAAAAGGTAGTTTCTAGGTCGGTGGCCGCCTTTCTATAATAGCATAAAGGTATACTACCTTGGGGACACCTTGTTTACACTGTTTGCAATCTCGAGAATGGGTTCTGCAGCTTCATATATGCGCCCTTGAGAATACAAAGATTTGCGTTAACACATTTACTCGTGTGCGGAGTCGATCTGATCATGACTGTCTGCTTTTTGATCGGAGTCGACAAGTCGAATGCGGAGTTCCTCGTTAATTTGTTCAAGATGAGCCATCCTGTTGCCTATAAGAAACCGACGTCAATGGCACATAGATCGCGATGGCGATAGACGTACTCAAGCTTTCGTCCCGTACACGAATGTCAGCACGAAGCAAATCGATGGCTTCGATAACGCGACCGCTTTGTTCGTTACCTTCGCTTTGAGATTTAGCGAGCTGGTTGCGGAGTTCCTGGATGGTTTCTGTAGGACTGGCGTGAATCCCCACGAAATATGAGTCATGGTGATGATGGACGCACTCGAGTCCTCTTCCTGTGCGAGTAGGGACTGATCGAGGTTTTCTCTCTCCTGATCCAATTTTTCCTGCGATTCGGCGAGCTGGATGCGCAGCTCTTGGACAGTTTTCTCTAGATGTTCTATCGTTTCATCTGATGGGCATGGATATCAGTAATCTGGCACGACGGCGGAGATATACGTACTTGGGTCATTGCATGGTATATCGTGAGAGGAATCACTAGTATCCTCAAGATCGGCTTTCTCAACTTTCGTGTACTGAGTTTCCTCAGGCTGTTCGTGCATGACCAGGAAAGTTGACCGGACGGATTGCGTTCAGAAGACCATCTCACGTTGGATGTGAGTACACTTACATCGTCGATGTAATGAGACGGAAGGATGTTAGAGAGTCCCAGAAGGGTGATCGTCTGGTCTTCACGGATAGCAAGGTCGTTCGTAGCTGAGATAGCCAAAGACCGGATGGTACCGCGACGAGTGTGCTGGATGACAGAACCGATTTGCTCGCCAGTCGCAGTGTCCCAAAACGAGAACGAGGAGTCGTTAGATGCGGCGATAAATGTACCGTTCCTTGCGATGGCGATGCATGTGGGATCCGGACTCTGGATGAGCCATTGAGAGAGCGTATTCCCAGTAGACACGTCGATACAGCGGATGCTGCTGTTGCGGGACAACACAAAGAGTTGCTTGCTGTCCTTCGCCCAGGCAATGGACCTGACCGACAAGTCCTCTCTAGCGACGCGAGCCGGGACGTCGACGAGGAGACGGCCATCTTGACTGTCGTAGATCCGGCAGCGACGGCCCCACGTGATCACCGTGGCGAAGAAGCATCCATCTGGCGAAAACTTGACCACTGCCACTCCAAAGTCGTGTTTCAATGGGACGAGTAGTCGCTTGCCAGTCGAGAGCGACCAGACACAGGCATTATAGTCATCCGAGCCTGTCACAATCTTGTCGGAATCTGGGGAGACATCGACTGCACCCACCCTGGCGCTGTTCCTGAACCGGAGCACTTGTTCGTGGCTCTCTGCATTCCACACCATCACCATGCTACCATCCGTCCCGCATACGATCCACTTTCCATCTTGCGACACGGCAATGCTGCAGACGATATTTCCAGCATTGATTGGCGTCCCCACTTCTTGACCGTCTTCCACTCGCCAACGTTGAATACTCCCTTCCCCTCCACCAGTTACGAGATGCTTTCCATCAGCGAAGAGTGCGAATGAGCGGATACTTTCTTGACTCGAAATAATAAGTGGTTGTTCTCCCTTCCGGTGGACGGTGGGACTGTTTCCGCTCAGCTCTTGCTTTATCGTCGGAATCGCAGTCTCAATCGTTTCCCCTGCGCGGTGACTATCAGTGCTGGAAGGTCGGTAATCCCTTCGATACGTTGCTTAGGTTCTCATCAGTATCGTCCTCTTATTATCCCCCTAGGTGCTCACCATAACGTGATCTCTGTGGTACGTTGGAATACATTGCTGACTAGATATCGGATTGGTGGAAAGAAGGACGCTTCGTCGATGATCCCCAATGCCCAAGCAAGCAACTACCATCCACGTGTCCCATCATCGGATCAATCTCCCACAATCATCTTGTGCGCATCGGTGGTGTATATTCATCGTCGAGGTATGAGGGACCCCGCAAGCTGTTAAAGGAAAACACCGTGCTTGAGACAGATCGGAACGGGCAGCAGCAAGTCACAAGTCATCTTGATATTCTAGACCTCGTCACCAATTATTGATAGCATTCGTCGGCCATTGATCCACAGAGTCTGGAAGCTGTGGTCGAACATGTTCTTCTAGGCATAGACGACGCTTTTACCTGTGGTTGTCCTGATTCATGTGCAGGCCGTCTTCACGAGTATTTCTATTTCGAAGGAACTGAACACGTTTGTAGAGATATACCGTAGTACTTGTAGGCTCATGTGCTGGATCTACATTCATTGTATGTCGATCGTACGGATCACGTTCATCAGCTCATTCAATGATGTCTCTTCGCGAACCTGAACCAAGATCAAACTGTCCGTCGCAATACGTCGGTACCGCGCGCGCGCAAACGGCACAAGCAACAATGCACCAAACGGCTGCTTGAGCCGAACGACGAGCCGCAACGCACGCGTGGCATCATCGAAGAGAGGCTCGCCACACGAGAAATCCTCGTCGAGGAGGGGGCTGATCCAGGGATGTATGAGAAACGCGCCCCTCATCCCAGATAACTCAGCTTGGGTCTTGATCTCTATATCTCCAAGTATGGGCGACGTCCCACGATAAACGGTCATGTCCGACTCGCGTTCCGGTTCGGAGACACGGGCCACGTCAGGGAAGGGAAAAACAATACCAGGCACTCGCAGTCGACCGCCAATGAGTGACAGTGGGGGAAGATCACGGATCCGCTGGTATAGCGCTGTGATTGAAGAGAGGTCTGGCGAAGACGAGCGCAATCTTGTGATCAAGTCATCCATCTTGGCTGTCTCGATCGATTCTGGAACATGTGGTGGAACGATTTGATCGTAGACAGTGAGGTCCGAAGGAAGGTGGCTGTGGTGGCTGCCTGAACTACCGGTCCAAGCAAGCAAGGTGACATTATCTGATTGTATCAAGATATGCTCTAGGAGGCGACCAACAGCCTGATCGCCTTCGCCATAGAGGACCGGGAGTGTAACATTGAAGACACCGAATAACGAGTACGCCATGTCCTCCTCACGGGATGTTTCACGTCTGGATGCGAGATAAAGCTTCTCGCGTGCCCTGTCTAACCCTGGTTGAAGCGTGGCCAACTTCTCCATCGGGAATTGCATTGCGCGTTCCATCTCCGAAAGGATGGCGGGTGATTCTTTGTGGTTGAAGATATTCAATCCAAGGTAAGGCTTCCAGTCCTCGGTGTAGAATTGGACGACCTCGGAAGCGAGATATTCTGGGTACGTCCGTCCGCATGTGTTCCAGATACTGTTCCAGAGACAATTAAACTCCTGCCGCTCTGAACAGACACCGAGAAGGTGGACGACGGTGAGGGACGAGCCACGATACCACCTAAACATTGCATCCAGCGATTCTTGCTGAACCCCGAGGTCGCGCTGGTTAACGCAACAGGTATCGCTCCACGCCCACTTGAAGTGAAGAGCCCGTACGAGCTTGCAGAAATTTTGAAGTTTGCTGAAGGTGGGTGAAGGTGGGAGATCGTAGACCGAGATATTTTCGATTGTTTGGAATGTTGGTTCACGAGGCTGCCACGTATGTGACAGCATCACATAGCGGTAAAACTTCTCCACCTCTCTACGGATTCGCGCATCATCGAGCTGAGTAGTCATGGAGGACCGCAGCTCATGGTATACCGAGAGTTCCTCAAATGTTGTTGCTTGCTGCGTTTTGTCGTAGAGTCGACCAGTATGGGTGTCGATGAGTACATGTGGCAGATCTCGGACAGTCTCCTGAACAACCTGTCGAATTGTAAAAGTAGCGTCGACATACTGACGACGAAGTTCTGTACGAACCCGATCAACACTTTCCGGTTGACGAAATGTCATAGGAATGGCTTACCGCGAACGTGTGGGTCGGAAGATTGTTCGAGCTTGGAGAGCATCATCTTGAATGCGTCGAACGCTTCACTGTAACGCGCCATGGCATGTAACGCAGCATGCTTTTCCTCAAACCCTCGGTGAGATGATGGGTCAAGGTCAGTCATCTGATGGGCCATAGGTGTCAATCGGTAGACGAACTTGAAGAGGAGGATGTGTGGTCGTCTAGGAGTGCTCCAAGTGAGCCAGGATCGCCGATACAGACGTGTCACTCACATGCACAATCGCCTTAATGTGACCTGAGGGTACTGATCAAAGGCGTAGTTCATCTCCGTCGGACTCGGAGTCGACATCCGAGTCGATGGTGGAAAGAGTCACGTGCCCTTACAGTTATAATTACTCCAAGAGCAACAACACACGCCCAACTAATCTCACCTGGTTCTATCAATCTGCGAGTCGACAGAACATCACGTATAAAACGACAATCTTGCTCAATACGCAAATTTGTAACTAGCACGACCGTCCGCTAGCAAACGTCCTCAAGACCATTTCCAACCAGCGATGGCCCCGTGCCTTCCCCGACACCCGACACCTGACACCTCCAACGGAGCGTACGGTGTCGTTGCTGTACGATATTCATTCTTTGCGTGATTATGCTCACATTCCTCCAGATCGACGTTGAATTCAAGTTTACGAAACGTCATCCTGCTCTCTAGTTAGCGGCGTGATTTTTACCATGAGCAACAATGCTCGTCTCGCGGCTGGGAAATCGACGATGAATCTAACCCAGCGGTGAGTGTCACTGAGTGACATTGTGCTAAAGTGAATGTTACATGGCCTGACGACGGCTTTACCTGTAGATCTATTATTTTGCATTTGGTGCCGCTTTCAACAATATCACCGCGGGAGACAATTCGGGATGCGGAATCGACGGATGCAATGCTACACTTGGCTGAGACTATGACCGGTATGGGAACCCCGAACTTCCTAAAGTTGCTCGCAGCGTGGCTCACCATTCCCGCGCTCAGAAAGCCGTCCAGTTGAATTCAAGTGTACTTACATCGTCGAAGCGACGAGAAGGAAGGGTGGCAGAAAGTCCCGGGTGGTGATTGTCCGTTCCACAGAGATTGCAAGGGCGTACACGGGTGAGAACCAATGACCGCCTTACTAGAGGAATACAATGCAGCATCTGAGTGACATGGTGCGTTCTCTGGTATTAGTAAGTACAAAGGTAACAACTAGAATGCAAGACGTGGTACTCGTCAAAATGTTCACTGTATGTCGAATGCCATCCATTGAGTTATTCAACAACGTCTCCTCGCAAACCTGAGCCATGATCAAACTAGTTGTTCGACCTGAGCAACCGTTGGTGCTCTGTTCCTCGCACCGCTGGGACGCACGCAGTATAGAAGTGTTGTGACAGATAGTCGGTGCCTCGATGATATAGAGACTCACATTGATGTCTTTGTTGGTGTGTACGGCTGATAAGATCAGCTTTCTGTTCAGCTTGAGCAAGTTGGACGCGTAGTTCCTGGATGGTTTGTTCACGATAAGCGATTTTACGGTCTGATAGATAGGTTTGTTAGTGAAGCACGAGTCAGGGTGGCTTGAACACACTGGTGTACTCGTCCCGTGCGCGAACAATGGCACGAAGCGAACTGATGCATTCGTCGATACTACCTTCCTTTTCATTGGCTGTACATTGGGAGTCGGAGAGCTGGAGACGATGTTGTTGAGCGTTTTCGTCAAGGTTTGGTCCTTGTTCGTCTGAATAACAAGGAAGCGGTGAGCGGAACGTCGGCTGGGGTGATGAACACACTTGGGTTCGTTTCTTCGGTATGAAGATCTGCTCGCATTGACCTGATAATCTCACAAAGGCTGTCCTTTTGTTGATTGGCTGCACACTGAAAGTTGGCGAGGTCGGTGCGGAGTTCTTGGACAGTGTTGGAACAGAGGACGGGATCATGATCGGCTTGGAGAAGGCTGTTGCTGAGTGGCGTGAGGGTGATTAACATGTCTCCAGAGACCACCAGGTCGTCCGTGTCTGAGGTAGCCATGGACCAGATACCATGTTTGTGCTCAATAACGGACCCGACTTGCTTGCGAGTCGTAGTGTTCCAGAACGAGACAGATGAGTCTGCCGAGGCTGCAATCAACGTGCTGGTGCTTTCCAGAGCGATGCACGTAACATTCTTGCTGCTGTGGATGGGCCATTTTGAGAGCGTTGTCCCGCGGGACGGGTCGAGACAGTGGATGTTGCCATCGTGAGACAAGGCGAAGAGTTGTTTCCCATCTATCGCCCAGGCAAGGGATTGGTTCAAAGCTGAATTGACTTGGATTGGAACGTCAACGAGGAGGTGACCGTTCTGACTGTCATAGACGCGAACAGAGTTACGTTTCCACGTCGCAGTGGCAATGAGACGTCCGTCGGGTGAGAATCTTGCACCGACCACCCAGTCGTCGTGTTTCAATGGGTCGAGAAGTCGCTGGCCAGTCGAGAGCGACCAGACGCAGGCAGTCTTGTCATCCGATCCCGACGCGATTTTCGTCCCATCCGGTGAGACGTCGACTGCATCCACACAATCTGTGTGTTTGAACTGGGTGAATTTTTCGTGGCTCTTCGCATTCCACACGATCACCAAGCCATTGTCCATCCCGCTGACAATCCACTTTCCATCCCGTGACACTGCAATGTCGGATATGATACTCCCCGCATCCATTGGCGTTCCCACTTCCTTGCCGTCTTGCATGCGCCAGGTTCGAATCTTCCCTTCCTGGTCGCCGCTCACAAAATGCTTCCCATCGGCTAGGAATGTGACTGAATAGATGTAGTCTGGGCTACAGACTATAATCGGTTGTGCTCCCTGTGAACGGACCAAGTCATTCCGCTCGAGTCCTGACTCGTCGTCAGAAATGGGCTTTCAATCACCTTGTCAGCATTGACCATCGTCGCTTCTTTTTGGTGACTATTGCTGGACGAATGTTGGCTCTTCCTTCGCGAATGATCTTCTGTTGTCGTCAGTATCGTCACATTGATTGTCTAGTGCATTTACTCACCTTGCTTTGGCCACAGACGTACGACTGATACAGACCCAAGTAGGTGTCAGATCAATGAAAAGCAGGATGGATTGTCGCCCACGAATACTCCAGGTGAGCCAGTGTTTCGCAGACACGTGTCTCCTTATCGAATCCACCACAGTTGCCTCGTGTCTTCGGCACTTGCCTTCATTAAATGCACCCTACAGACCCAGGCTTCGGATTGCCATTGTTATCATTGTGAGTGCTTAATGGAAAATTATACTAAAACCTGAAACGTGCAGCAGAAACGAAACAATGCCATGTTTATCTGGCACCTGAACCCTGTCGCTGAATGCCTCTAGCGTTGTTAGCCGGTATAGGTACACGCGAGTACGCTATCAGTGATTCGAGCCCTTCTTCGATGGTCTGTGCACCTGTACGCATCGACGATCAGGTTCATATTCTACTGCTATTTCTGAGTCCCCCACTAACTCGCACGCGGAGGCGGAGGCGGCACGTACCTCCGATCGTCCCTCCCCACCACACCCTTCCATATCCCCCACCCAGACCCATCCACGCCACCATCTCGTGACACAACGATGCTGTGAACAAGGTCCTCTGCAGCCATCGGCACCCCACCTCTTTGCCATCTTCCGCTCGCCAAAGTCGAATCTTATCAATTTCGATCGGTTTTACCTCGGTTCAGTGAACGGTAGTGCAGAAGGCATTCTTTTCATTTAAATATCGGGTCTTCTTTCGGTTGGAACTTGCAATTCTCTCATCGCCATCTCTTATGACTGCGACTTCTGTTCCCAGAGCAACGTCTGTCTCTCATAGTCCGCTCTCGTGTTCTAATCAGTATCGTCCTGTAGATCCTGCCCCGTCCTTTGCCTTCTGACGTTGCAGGGTACTATGACTTCCTCAAGTATCAAACAACTTCGAAAGTGGGATACATGGCAACTTAGCCCCAATACATGATCACGATCATCACCTGGTATAGGCAACTCTCCTCGACTCAATTCACTTACTTATAGTCACTCAAGCTGAGCGCTTACCCTCACCACTGGCAAATGATGCCCTCGTTTCTTATTGTCAGTATCGTGTTGGGTACCTACGACATGCCAAGGGAGAAAATCGCGCATGAAGCTAATAAGAACGGAGATCGAATTCGTTTCTTTCGTTCTTCGACACCTCTTTGCGAGATCCCTTCGTGGTTTGGTACATTCCGGAGGAAATTGGCTGAGCGCCCGATCCCGATGTTTCACCCAATGTAACTGCAGGGCGCGATATGTATTAGAGTACAGACAATCTAAATTTACTGTATGTCGACCGTACGGATGCCAATCAAATCACCCAACGACGTCTCCTCGCGAAGCTGAACCATGATCAAACTATCCGTCGCAATGCGTCTATACTGCGTGCGTCCCAGCGGTGCGAGCAGCAGTGCACGCGTAGTGAGATTGAACAAAGGTTTACCGCGCGAGAAATCCCGGTCAAGGAGCGGACTGATCCAGGGGTGGATGAGAAGACCATCTTTCAGCCCAGTTAACTCTTCTCTAGTCTTAATCTCTACATCTCCAATCATCGGCGATGTGGTACGATAGACGAGGAGGTCAGAATCCGGATCGGATTCGGGGACAAGGACAAGGTCGTCGAGGGGGAAAACAATACCTGGAAGCTGGAGTCGACCAGCAATGAGTGATAATGGAGGAAGTTTGTAGAATTGCTCGTAGATCGCGACGGCTAGCAAGGGGTCAGGCAAGGAGGAACGCAACGATGTCACCAAGCCATCCATCTTGGCTGTCTCGATCAACGCAGGAACATGCGGTGGAACGATTTCGTTGTACGCTGTGAGGTCGGAAGGAAGGTAGCTGTGGTGACTGCCCGAACTACCAGTCCAAGCGAGCAAGGTGACATTATCGGAGCGTGGGAGGACATGCTCTAGGAGGCGACCGACCGCCTGATTACCCTCGCCATAGATGACCGGGAGCGCAACATTGAAGATGCCAAATAGCGAGTATGCCATATCCTCCTCACGGGTCGTCTCACGCCTGGATGCCAGATACAGCTTCTCCCGTGCCCTGTCTAACCCTGGTTGAAGTGTGGCCAACTCCTGCGGTGCAAATTTCATCGCCCGTTCCATCTCCGATAGGATGATCGGCGACTCTTTGTGGTTGAAGAGGTTCAATCCGAGGTAGGGCTTCCAGTCCTCGGTGAAGAATTGGACGACATTCGAAGCAAGATACTCTTGGTATGTCCACCCACGAGTGTTCCAGATACTCCTCCAAAGACAACCCTCCTCCTGCGACTCCGAAAACACGCCGAGAAGGTGGACGACGGTGAGGGACGACCCACGATACCAGCTAAACATTGCAACCAACGATTCTTGCAGGACCCCCTTGTCGAGTTGGTTAACGCAACAAGTGTCGCTCCACGCCCACTTGAACTGAAGAGCCTCTACGAGCTTGCAGAAATTTCGAAGTTTGCTGAAAGTGGGAGAAGCTGGGAGATCGTAGACCGAGATATTTTCGACAGTTTGGAATGTTGCTTCATGAGACTGCCACTTGTGAGACAGCATAACGTAGCGATAAAACGCCTTCACTTCTCTCTGGATGCGTGCTCGGTCGAGTTGAGCAATCTGGATCATAGAGGACCGCAGCACATTGTACATCGGGAGTTCCTCGAATGCTGCTGCTTGCTGTGTTTTGTCGTAGAGGCGACCGGTGTCGGTGTCAATGAGCACACGTGGCATATGGCGGATAGTCTTCTCCACCACTTTTTGAACTTCGGAGGTCGCATCAACGTACTGACAACGAAGCTCTGTCCGAAGTAATCAATACCTTCTGCCTTCCGCTACATGTGATGTCAATAGAATGTTTCTCACCGCGAACTTGTGGATCGGGAGATTGTTCCAGCCTTGACAACATCATCCTGAATGCCTTAAATGCTTCGCTGTACTGCTTCATGCCATGTAACGCAGCATGCTTGCCTTCATACCCGGTGTGGGACGAAGGGTCGAGCTCGATGACCTGATATTATCGATCAGCGAGGTCTGCGCGATGAGACATGTAACTTAACACAACCCATACCTCATTGCTGTACTTGAGGAGGATTTCGTTGAGGTGCATCGGATCGAGTGTCTGTGCATCCGAGTAGTGCCCGATGGCCTCATCGTGCTTCTTAGCATCCATCGCGGTGTTTCTCAGCTTTACTAGCCTTTTGATACAACGTTTCCGAAATTCTGACAGAGATCTTAGCCATGGCTATGTCGCCGATGGGACCTCTTACCAAGCTCCCACTGCGCTCGCTCCTTGTAGGCGTCAGTATTCTCAAGTAGCTCATCTCGCATTTTTTGGAAAGAATAGAATGCCTCCGTGAGCCGACCATCATCTTCCAGAATGTCGCAAATGACGCGATGCACGAGAAACTTCGTAACCTTGAACTAAACCGAAACGTGTCAGCATTCGTAATCGAAACTACCATGAAGAGCATACCTTGGATGCGGCGCACAGTGCATCGTTTGCTGAGCCACGAAGCAGCATCATCCTCGCCCACTTCGTCAGTACGGTGTTCGTCATTGAGGAGGAACTAAGCGATAACGCAGTAAAGTAGGCTGCAAGTGCCTCTTCTTGTTTACTGGCGTTCGATGCTTCATCCCCGACCCTTTCCAGCGCCGTGATACAACGGTGCGTAAACTCTAATGGAAAATAAAAATGAAAAATACGCTGTCCTGATTCACGATGTCGAAACTTACCAACCAACCAGTCGGCAATTAGCGTATTTCCTCTTACATCATTGCTCGCAGCAAGAAGAGTTTGAGCAGCATCGTATATGCGACCTTGATAATATAGAGATTCACATTGATGTCTCTGTTCGTGTGTGCGGTTGGTAAGATCAGCTTTCTGTTCAGCTTGAACAAGCCGAACCCGTAGTTCCTGGATGGTTTGTTCACGATAAGCGATTTTACGATCTGATAGATAGGTTTGTTAGTGAAGCACGAAGTCAGGGTGGCTTGAACACACCAGAGTACTCATCCCGTGCGCGAAGAACGGCACGAAGCGAACTGATGCATTCGTCGATACTATCTTCCTTCTTATTGGTTGTACATTGGGAGTCGGAGAGCTGGAAACGATGTTGTTGAGCGTTTTCGGCGAGGTTTGGTCCTTGTTCGCCTGGATAACAATGAAGTGGTGAGCGGAATGCGGGCTGGGGGTGATGATGAACTCACTTGGGCTTGTTTCTTCGGTATGAAGATCCGCTCGCATTGACCTGATGATCTCACAAAGGTTATCGTGTTGTTGATTGGCCCTGCACTGAAAGTTGATGAGGTCGGTGCGGAGTTCTTGGACAGTTTTGAAACAGAGGACGGGATTAGCTTGAAGAAGGATGTCACTGAACGGCGTGAGGCTGATTGAGTTGTTTCCACAGACCGCCAGGTCATTCGTGTCTGAGATAGCTATGGACCAGATACGATGATTGTGCTCGATGACAGCTCCGATTTGCTTGCGAGTCGTAGTGCCCCAAAACGAGACAGATGAACCAGCCGAGGCTGCAATCAACGTGCCGGTGCCCTCCAGGGTGATGCACGTAGCGTCCTTGCTGCTGTGAATGGGCCATTTCGAGAGCGTTGTCCCATGTAACGGGTCGAGACAGTGGATGTTGCCATCGCGAGATAAGGCGAATAGTTGTTTCCCATCTATCGCCCAAACAAGGGATCGGTTGAAAGAGGAATTGACTTGGATTGGAACGTCGACGAGGAGGTGGCCATTCTGATTGTCATAGACGCGAACAGAGTGGTAGTACCGCGTGGCAGTGGCAATAAGACATCCATCGGGTGAGAATTTTGCACCGACCACCCAGCCGTGATGTCCTAATGGGCCGAGAAGTCGCTGGCCGGTCGAGAGCGACCAGACGCAGGCAGTCTCGTCATCCGATCCCGACGCGATTTTCGTCCCATTCGGTGAGACGTCGACTGCACCTACCCAACGCGTGTGTCTCTTGATCTCGGTCACCTTTTCGTGGCTCTCCGCATTCCACACGATCACCAAGCCATCCTTCGTCCCGCTGACAATCCACTTTCCATCCCGTGACACTGCAATACCGCAAACGATACTCCCCGCATCCATTGGCATTCCCACTTCATTGCCGTCTTGTATGCGCCAGCTTCGAATCTTCCCTTCCTTGCCGCCGCTCAGGAAATGCTTCCCATCAGCCAATGCGAGTGAATAGATGTCATCTCGACAATCGATGATAATGCGTTGTGCTCCCTGTGAATGGACCAAGTCTTTCCGCTCGACTCCTGACTTGTCAGAAATGGACTTTCAATCACCTTGTCAGTATTGACCATCGTCGCTTCCGGTGACTATTACTGGACGAATGTTGGTTCTTCCTTCGTGTAGTATGATCTTGAGTTGTCGTCACTGGCAGCATCGTCTCATCGATTGTCTTGTGCAGAAACAGGCCCAACTAGGCGTCAGACGGGCAGGATGCGTTTGACTTGGATTAATTGGGACGTCGACGAGGAGTCCACGTGGCCATTGCGGGAAAGTGTCCTTCCGAGTGGGTGAGAATTTCGCAACGACCACAGTCGTCGGAGTCGCTCATCATTCGACAACGACCAGACAGATGCGGTCATCGCGTCTGGCGAGACATCGACTTCGCTCACCGCTCCCCCGTGTCATCGGAATTCGGTCACCTTTTTGTGGCTCTCTGCGGTCCATACCGTCACCAAGCCACTTCCCGCTCACAATCCATTCCCACCTCGCGACGCAGCAATGCTATAAACAGGACTTCCCGCAGTCATTGGCGCCTCAACCTCTTTGCCATCCTCCATTCGCCGACGTCGATTTTTACCGTTTTGCTACTACGTGTGCTCGGTGACCATTACCGGAGGAAGGTTTGTCTCTTGTATTCTGATCAGTAGCGTCCTTTAGATCGTGTTGCCTGGTGCTCACCGTTCCTGGCCTTCTGGCGCACTTTATCATCTGGTATATACTATACGCATCTCTCCGCATCGAATCAGTTCACGTACTCACGGTCACTTAAGCCGGGCGCTTGCTCACACTAGAATGCACCATTGATCCGCGCTTCCTCAGGCTATTGCCGCCATTGTGGTGGTCACCTACGATTGGAGTCGCCGAGGGAGAAACTCACGCTCAAAGCTAATGGGAATGGAGAACGGCATCAAATTCTCGTCATTTGTTGTTCGATACCTCTTCGCCAGATCAATCCCTTCTTGGTTTGGTACATGTCGGACGAAGGCGGTTAAATGCCGGATCACGACGTTTCGTGCAATGAAAGCAAAGGGCGCGACAAGTGTTAGAGCACAAACGTAGTCACACTTGGAGGCCCATCACGTATTTAGGAAGATGGAAGCCAAAGGACCAATGTGATTGATCCACATTTGTCGGTAGAATAGAATGGTGACCTATTCTGATCTGATCAATGAGGACCTCGTCGTGGACAACACAAATATGTAAGGGTGGTCTTTCACCATCGTGCTTTTCATCTGGGGGTATCTGCTTGCAGGAACACGTGTCCGATAAACAATGGATCTGGTTAAAAGCACGAGGTTATCGCGATCAAGCAGCCTACAACCAATGACCGCCTTACTAGAGGAACACAATGCAGTATCTGGGTTACATGGTGCGTTCCCTGGTATAAAGTGCAAAGGCAACAACTGGAATGCAGGACGTAGTACTCATCGAAGCAGACCTATGTTCACTGTATGTCGATCGTGCGGATGCCATTCATCAAGTCATTCAACGACGTCTCCTCGCGAACCTGAACCATGATCAAACTATCCGTTGCAATACGTCTATACTGCGTGCGTCCCAGCGGTGACAACAACAGAGCACCAAACGGTTGCTTGAGTCGAACAGCTAGTCGGAGTGCACGCGTCGCATGATCGAACAAAGTATCGCTGCATGAGAAATCCTGGTCGAGGAGGGGACCGATCCAGGGATGCATGAGAAGTGCACTTCTCAACCCAGATAAATTGTCCCTAGTCTCAATCTCTACATCTCCAAGCATGTCCGACGTCCCACGGTAAACCGGGAGGTCAGAGTCTGGGTCGGATTGGGAGAGAGCAGCGAGGTCGGCAAGGGGGAAAACAATACCCGGCAGTCGCAGTCGACCAGCAACGAGCGACAGTGGGGGGAGATGATAGAACCGCTCGTACATCGCTACGACTAGCGAGAGGTCGGGCAAGGACGAGCGTAGTGCTGACACCGAGCTATCCATCTTGGCCGTCTCGATCGACGCCGGAACATGTGGTGGAACGATTTGATCATAGACAGCGAGGTCGGAAGGAAGGTAGCTGTGGTGGCTTCCCGAACCGCCGGTCCATGCGAGAAGTGTCACATTATCCGAGCGCGTCAAGATATGCTCTAGGAGGCGACTGACCGCCTGATTACCCTCGCCATAGATGACCGGGAGCGCAACATTGAAGATGCCAAATAGCGAGTATGCCATATCCTCCTCACGGGTCGTCTCACGCCTGGATGCCAGATA
>JBBPOE010000354.1:0-28027 GCA_038091295.1 Tylopilus felleus | reverse complement strand
AAAAAATCGTAAGTTGTAGAGAGACATGTAAGGTATTAGTGAGTTACTACCGGGATACCTAGCTGTTGTTGTTGAAGCTCTGGAGGCGATTTATTGGTTTTTTTGCACTAAGGTAGGCACGATAGTAAATAATCCTAGCGCCATAGCCGCCGTTACCATATACTACATACATAGTAGTGCGATGTAAGTGCTTGCCGTTGTGTCCCAACTCGATCCACCCCCTGGCACTCTATCTCGACTGACTCGGAGTCGGCGTGTTTGTTTCGTCGTCGCTTTCGCTCTCCTCATTCCTGGAGTGTTCTGCATCACTTTTCAATGTTGGATCGCGCTACAGCATCGTGTTTCACATCGTCTGGGCATTCTGGAGCTCTCTCTGTGGTGAGTCTCCTGCTCCCCCTTGCTCCATGTGTTTGCACTGGCGTTCTAACGCGTTATCTAGCTTCTTCAGCACGCTCCTAGCGTCCTCGTGATGGATAGATTCCGTATCGTCGTCGGTACGTGTTTCATTGAAGCTCGCACATCGCCTCGTCTCCCCCTTGAACTGGGGTACGTCACGGTTCGCTGTGTTCACAAGCCAAGCCAGGCCAGCTTTTTGGCTTTTAGCCTGGCTTGCACTTCTCGCTCAGGCTATATCAACAAGATCGTTCCCATCGTTGGGGAAGGACGTGGATCCCACCGAGCGACAATGTATGTGAACGTGGGCCATATTTCCTTGGGCGACCCCGTCTGCGGTGCATCAAAAAAGTCTTCCCTGCCCATCCCTCACATGATGGTACGAGCACTTGCGGGCGATATCGCATAATGTGCGTTTCGAGCACAGAAGGCGAGAGTGTATCACCTGAGCAGACGCGTTGCTCTGTGGGGAGGGTTACAGGGAACGGTGGCATAACGTACACTATCATGCGAGGAGAGCGTTTAGAAGATTGTGCTCGCATGCACATCCATCGTGTTCCCTGATACACTAATGCTTTATTTGTATGCTTATTTCCTTTGACGTGTTCATGGATGCGATATGGAGTCGACGAGGCTCGCGATTGCCTGCTATGTGCCGTTGACGGAATGCCAATAATGAGTGCTCGACTGGGCTAAATGGAATCTATGATGGTATGTAATAGACGTCGAGAGCGGTACGGGTATATGTAGACGTTCCTACAGTAGATATCGCAATCCTGGAGGCTTCGCAACTCGACGTGGTCCACTTAACTTGTTTCTGCAGTATGGCCCCTACGGCCACAACATATCCATGAGGGCATCGAGATCCAAAAGGACGGGGGCGCTTCGTCGTCCTGTGAAGAGAAATAAATCACTATCTTCATGAGCGGATAGACAAATGAACGTACCTCATCATCGAACCACCATTCAGCCCGCTGAGCCAAGTGGTCAGATATCTGTGCCCCAGAAAAGGGACAAGAGGGGCATGCTTACCCTTATCCGCTGCCCCGGAGCTAGCGTTGAAGATTTATTGTTCAATGGCGGTGCTGTTGCTCGGCGTGTATGGGTCTGAGGGGGATCCTCTGAGGGAATTTGATGAGGTATCCGATTGCGACTGGGATCTTCTGAGGGCATTGGACCAGGTATCCGATTGCGACTGGAACCCTCCAAGGGTATTTGATCAGGCATTCGATTGCGACTCCTTTTCATTCTTCTTCTGAACCAATCCGCGAACGTTTGGCGTTGAACTCCATCGGATAACACAGCGTTGTCAGGATTCAGCTGTGGGTCACCCTGAGGCATCTCAATAGCCGAGGTCAGTGGTGGAGCGGGAGGCGGGTGGTGGATCTGGGATGAGTCCTGTGGTTGCGCAACGGGCTCGAGAGGATCTTCATCGGATGTTGGGGAGGGTGGCTACCACGTATCGTTAACACGAGGCAGAGAAGGCTCACTCACTACTTACCTCATCGTAGTCGAATAATGCTGCTGATTTACCACTCGGGTGCAACTCCGTCTGTTACCACGTTAGCACAATGTCTTCGGGAAGGGCTGATTCTTACCTCGAGCAAAGCGTCATTGTCTTGTCGGCTACCGTTCTCCTGCTCCGAGGGATTGGATCGGGATTCCTCAGCTAGCTGATCGACTGCCTATACATCAGTTGGAATCAATTTGCTGTTCTGGACGCAGGATGATCCTGCACTTACAGTCTGGAACAAGAGATTTACACATGTACAGAAACAAAGATTCGTGAATGAATGTCATCGTCGACTTTGGGAACAGGGTGCTTACGTTGCCAGGCAGGTAGGAGTCAGGAAGAATACCTCTGAGATTCCAGATGATGGATGACCCCGACTTTCTAGATCCAGCTGCGAGACGACATCCATCGGGCGACAAGGCAATAGAATGTATGTTGTGAGTCTCCTCGACGATCCCTAGCTGTGTATGAGTCGACGTATCCCAAAATGAGACGACACGACCAGCGGAGGAGGCAATGAATTTGCCATTTGTTGGGAGAGCAATAGACATTGGGCCATTGTCGTTCTCGTGAATTTGCCATTCAGCAAGTAGGGATCCAGTGGAGGAATCGAACAACTTGATTTTATGATCCGTGGATGCAGCGAAGAGTCGTTGACCGTGTGTGGACCAGCCAATAGTAAGGAATGAGTCACCAGATTCTGGGTTCTCCATGGAGATGAGGTGGTCACCATTGTGAGCGTCGAAGATGCGGATGGTCGAGTCGCTGTAACAGGCAGTGGCGAGACGTCCGCCATCCAGAGAAAACTTGACCCCCACGACATCATTGCCATGTTCGAGTGGGCCAAGCAGTTTCTCCCCCATGATGCTCCAGATGGTCACTTTCCTATAGTCAGTCCCGGTGGCAAATCTGGTGCAGTCGGGCGCAACGTCGACTGCATACACGCATATTCCATCCTCCACCTCGACGACCTTTTCGTGGAGCTCTGCGTCCCATACGCTCGCACCCTTCGTGGTTCCACATGCTACCCATTTGTGATCCCTTGACACAGAAATCGCGTACAAGTTCATTCCAGTTTGCTTTCCTAGCTCTTGCCCGTCTATCACTCGCCATCGTCGGATCCCATTGGTCGTCCCGTCGAAGAAATGCTTTCCGTCAGGGTGGAAAGCCACTGCCCATACCATGCTAGTGTCACCTTCAAGAACCATTCTCGTGCTATGGCCTAACTAAATTGTCAGCGTTCGGCATCACTCCCGAGAACCACCACACACCGGGCTTTGTCGACGACATTCTCACAAATGGTCTGCGAACGTAGATTTTGACTTGGAGGCGTCAAGGAACGAGGTGACTCGTGGTACGCAGTAGGATCGTCTCAAACGCGTGCTGCGTTGCTTGAGAGGCGCATAAAGGAAGCTAAGGAGCGAAAAAAGGCTGAAGCCGAGGGCAGAAGGACAAAGGGAAAACGAAAGAGAAAGAGACAGACTCGAGTAAACCCGTGTCTACCAAGGTGCGTCCATTCATTCGGAGCGTGACATGTCTGGCTTGCTTCTGGAGTCAGTTACTTGTAGCAGACCTACCGTGGTCATCTTCGAGTCTCTCTACCAATCATGATGGTCCTCTTACCAACGTTGCTCTACTCTGGTTCAACGACTAAAAAGACTTCTCAATTCAAGACCGCGTCGAACCCTACCCGGGCTCTCACAGCCCACCGCACTCAAGGAGAAGCTGACAGGCCTACCAGAAGAGCAACGCAAGGTAGTGCAAGACCGAAAACGATGGGCGAAAGCCGAAGCTCGTGTAGAAGGTGTCAAGCCAAAGACAGTGAAGGACATCTCAAGAAAGCGATTAAACGTAAAGAGAAGGAGAAAGCGCGTAGTAAAAAGAAGTAATGCGCTTCTAGAGAGGAAGGAGCATCAAGCTCACCGACGACATCGATGCCATCGTGCGTTTACTTCCCCTTTCCCCTTGAAGCTGGCGGTTGAAGCGCGTCGTGCTGCGCAAGAGCAGAGAACCGAACGTATGCTCAGGGTCCTAGAGCAAGTCAAGAACATCGCTCGACAGACGCATCCGGTCGACAACAAGGCATCCCGCTTCGGGAACCCCTTTCAGGATCTTTTATGATGAGGTCGAAAAGGTGAGTCGTTGGTTTTATCGTCTTCCTGGCGCTCCAGAAGACGACGTAAAATCTAGCAAGCGCCTGTCTTTCACGCCGAACTTGGCGTGCCGGAAGCCGCGACTCCTCTCTAGGTGTACTTTATCAACTCGTGGGGCAACCGCGAAGGCATCGACTATGGGACTCAGTTTCCTGTGCTGGCTGTGAGTTGGTCTTGCTCCACGCTCCGCGTGTCCTCATAAAGCGGGTTCGTCTAGGTACTGTCTAAGACAACTCGGATGGTTGATGAACGCGATCACAAATCGCTCGTCACCCGCGTGTTCTGGCGGTAAGCACCCGTCATTACTTTTGATGCTTCAGGTTGAACGTCCATCAAGGTACGTACGGATCATGCGAGACCTCCAGTGTACATACTGGCTCAAGCCTGCGGGGCCTTATGGCATATGGGGACTCGATGACTACCATTTCTTGCCGTTCTTGTTCGGTTCGGTGCAGCTGTGGACGTTTATTGGACCAACTAATCGACATGTCCTGGGCCACCCTCCACCCAAGGTGACCCATCGTCGCATCCGTCCACGCGTTGCTCACGTGGTGTCCAGGATCGCACTCTTCGGTGTGGCGCTTGCGGTGCAGCTGTTTGGTCGGAAAGAACCTACCACTGTCCCGACCCTTCTGGTTATCATCTTGTTTGTGTTTATGGTCATGAGGGTGGTGCGACTTTTCTCTCCAAATGACGACGGGCGTGACGGAGATTCCTCTGCGGATAAGAACTCGCCTCCCACTGGGCCGCATCAGAACGTTTGAGCAGGACTCGGGAGATTGATTTTACCCTTGTTAACTTGTTCATGGATGCGATTCGGACAAGGCTCGGATGGACGGTTTTCGCAGAACTATCGCTCATCTCGTATGATTGTATGCTACCAATATTTGTTGTATACTATGTATCAGCTGTCATGGTCCATCAGACTAGTCATATCCGGATGATAGAAGCGCGTTATGACGGGGCCATCGTTCGCAACGTGGCGTAGCTGGTCTAACATCTCCCACCACAATATCCCCTGCGACCACAACAAAGCCATGAAGGCATCGAGATCAAACAGAAAATGTTGTACGACGATGGTTCTTCAGGCCCTAGCTACAAGAATACATGTGAGTCTCAGCTTCCGAGGGCAAGAAGGATACCATCACCTCAACGACGTGTTGGACACCCGAGGGCTCGTGTTTCGTGTCATCGGGAGCATTCGGGGGACCGGGTTCTGAGTTTGGAGGGGCCGCGGGCTGTTCGCCCGACGGAGGTGGTTTCTGAGTTGCTTTCTCCTGTGGAAAACAGTAAATCCTGGTGTTCGTAAACAGGGGGAGAAGGGAACGAACTGGACGTTCATCAATGGACATGACAACCCGCTGAATCAAGTAATCAGATATTCCGTCGCCTTGAAATAAAGAAAAGGGTACACTCACTCTTACCCGTTGCCCGAGGGATATTGTCGACAATTTCTTGTTTGAAGGTGGTACTTTTGCTCGTGGTCCACTGGTCTGGTGGGACTCTTCTGGGGTTTTTTGACGAGGTGTCCGATCACGATTGCCCCTCTTCATCATTGTTCTGAATCGCTCAACGAGTGTTTGAGGTTGATTCCCTTCGGATGACCCTTCATTGTCTGGGTTTGGCCTTGGGTGGGGTGTTTCCACAGACGAGGTCATTAGTGGACCAGGAGGAGGGTCGGGTTTAGCCTGGGATACATCCGGTGGTATCGGACCAGGCTCGAGAGGGTGTTCATCCGCAACTGGAGATGGAGGCTACCACATGTTGTTAATACAAGGCAGAGAAGATCCTCTCGCTACCTACCTCCTCGTAGTCAAACAATGGTGCAGATGTGCTCTGTGGTAGTTCGGTCTGTTACCACCGTCAGCGCAATACTTTGGGGAGGAAGCGTACTCGACCTACCTCCAACAGAGCATCATCGTCTTCTTCGTTGCCAGTCTCCTGCTCCGGTAGCCTTTCCAAGCTCGCATTTTGCGTCTGAAGAAAACACGAGAAGTGTTTGCAGGACTGTCGATGGCTTAACATGATGACCACTCACACTCTATCCAATAAGTGATTTACGTGTGTACAGACACAAAGATTCGTGAATGAATGTCATCGTCGACTTTAGGAATCATGATGGGGTGCTTACCGTGACGTTGCCAGGCAGGTAAGAGTCAGGAAGAGTACCTCTGAGATCCCAGATGATGGATGACCCCGAGTCCTTAGATCCAGCTGCGAGACGACACCCATCGGGCGACAAGGCAATAGAATGTATGTTGTGAGTCCCCTCGACGATGTCTAGCTGAGTATGAGTCGAAGTATCCCAAAATGAGACGAAACGACCGGCGGAGGAGGCAATGAATTTGCCATTTGCTGAGAGAGCGATAGACATTGAGTCATCACTGTTCTCGTGAATTTGCCATTCGACAATTGGGGATCCGGTGGACGCATCGAACAACTTGATTTTACAGTCCGTCGATCCGGCGAAGAGTTGTTGACCGTGTGTGGACCAGGTAATAGGGAGGAACGAGCCGACAAGTTTTCGATCCTCAATGGCGGTGAGCAGGTCCCCATTGTGAGCGTCGAAGATGCGGATGGTCGAGTCGTCGTAACAGGCAGTGGCGAGACGTCCACCATCCGGAGAAAACCTCACACCGTAGACAGAACCGCCATGTTCGAGCAGGCCAACCAGTCTCTCACCGGTCGTGATGCTCCAGATGGTCACTTGCCCCTCGTTCAGGCTACTATTCCCGGTGGCAAACTTGGTGCAGTCGGGCACAACATCGACTGAAACCACGTGCTTTCCGCCCTCCACCTCGGCGACCTTTTCGCGGAGCTCTGCGTCCCATACGCTCGCTCCACTCGTGGTTCCGCATGCTACCCATTTCTGATCCTTCGACACAGAAATCGTGTACATGTCCATTCCTGTTTGCTTTCCTAGCTCTTGCCCGTCTGCAAGTCGCCATCGTCGGATTTCATTGCGTGTCCCGTCGAAGAAATGCTTTCCGTCAGGGTGGAAAGCCACTGCATATACCTTGCCAATGCCGCCTTCAAGAACCATTGTCGTGTTACGGCCTAACTGAGTTGTCAGCGTTCTGCATCACTCCCGAGAACTACCACCCACCGGGCTTTGTCGACGACATCCTCACCAATGGTCCGTGCACGTAGATTTTGACTTGGAGGGGTCAAGGAACGAGGTGACTCGTGGTACGCAGCAGGGTTGTCTCAAACGCGTGTCCGTTTATGTGGTGTGTCTATAAAGCGCCTCGCGTCCCGGGCGCTCATGCTTACTCGGATCCCTGTTAGGTACTTGTCGGGATGACCAAGTAATGGGTGAATGCTGCCGCGACCTGCCAAGTTCATCCGAAGGCGTTACTGGCAAACCTGCTCGTCCCGTGTACATCTCTGTTGACTATAGATATCGCCGATTAATGTGGTGACCGACTACCACTGTACAGCTCATCAAACAAAAAAGTGATACTTCTTCAGCAGAGCGAGTCGTGTTGCTGTGGAAAGAGACATCGTAGGATGACGTTCTCGAATCTCTCTACAAGTGATGCGGGCTTTGGCTTCCAATCGCACGAAATGGACCATCTCTACATCGTTTCCCACCCAAGGGCCAAGGACTTGGACTCGGTCAAGAAAGCGAAAAGCAAGCAGACGACCCGACCTCGATCGAGACAATGCGACCACTGTGGGTCCTTCACCTCCGCTTCGGGGCTCAGTTTCTGGCAGCACGCGGCACTCGGATCCATGACGGACATGAATGAAAAGTTGGAAAGTGCCAGCCCACGGTACGCACTGCCAGTTTAGCTCGCATCTTGTGCTCTGTAACAGCTCCAACTCGCAAATCCAAACCTTCGTATTGCATATCGCAAGGATGCGTTACGATATCCTAGCGAGTTCGACCATGGACAGACTTGGCGGGATTGGTGCCAATGCAGCGGAGAGACTGGAACTGTAACGTCCACCTCCGTGATGTTCGAGTAGGTCAATCACTCTTTCTTGCTCGAGGTAAGAGCCAGTATCGGACCTCCCCGAAGACACTTCGCTGATGCTGGTAACAGACCGAGTTGCGGTCGAGCACACCGGCCCCATTATTTGATTACGAAGAGGTAGGTAGCGAGAGGATCTTCTCTGCCTCGTGTTGACAACATGTGGTAGCCTCCTTCTCCAGCCTCGGATGAGCATCCTCTCGAGTCCGGTTCGTTACCACTTACCCACGTCAACGCTTCTCACGTTCCACCATTGACCTTTTCTGTCGAGGTACCTGACGCCAAGCCCAATCTTGAGAATGCCGAGTCCTCCAAAGGAAATCAACAGTCGAACCCTTCGGGGGCAGTCACAATCGGATGCCCCGTTAAATGCCCCCAGAGTCTTCTCCTAAGACGAATACACCGCGAACAAAAGCAGCACCTTCAAAAAGACAGCCTTTGATAATGTCCCCTGGCCAGCGGGTAAAGTGAGTGTAGTCTTTCCCCGTAGACACTGGCAGGGCATGGCCATTGACTCCATCTCCATTGTCCAGGGCGACTGTACGTCTTTATTCCACTGTCTGGTCATGTTTTTCTTTTCGAAATAGCTGCCGAGACCCAGGCTTGACGTCTCGATGAGATTGTCCGGCTCGCTGTCAAACTGTCCAGGTCCTTAGCAATGAACGATTTCGTAACGTCTCGCGTCTGCCAATGCCAATCCTGGCACTCCATGATCGATTCCGTTGTGCTGTTATGATATACCATCGTGTATGTACATTCTCCAGCCTACTCCCCTGACTCATACCTCTCGGGTGGTCCTTGGGTACGAGAGAACATGGGTGATGAGACAGGTTCTACAATACCTTACTCAGGGATTTCGAGTTTCGTAATTTATTTGCCGCTTTTCTCGCTTCATCGCCCCTTCACATACCGACCCGGCAAATCAAAAGCTTATGGAAGTATGGTTACAAGCCGTAAATGGGTATACATCTATCATCGCCTACTACAATTTGCTCCTCAACTCGGGAACCACATCCTTGCCCCTTCCACCGCGCAAAAAGTCTCTCAGATTGGTCAGCGCACGAACTTCCATCTCGCGTTGGGAGTCCTGAGTCTCCGTCCCCATGTGTGGGAGGAGTGCGTTCTGTGGGAAATCAAGCAGACGGGGGTTCACAAACGGTTCGTTTGGATAGACGTCGAGTCCAACTGCGGAGAGCTGATGTCCGTCAGCGCTTCGTATCAAACAAACAGCAGAATACCCACATGACCGTCCTCGAGCGCACGAATCAGTGCCTCCTCGTCAACGACTTTTCCCCGCGCCGTGTTGACGATGATGCTCCCCCGCTTCATCCACTTGATCTCGCGCTCGCCCACAAGGTGGACCGTCTCTATGCGGAGGGGGACGTGCACGCTCAGTACGTCCGCCTGTTGGCACAACGCCTCGAGGCTCTCGACGTACTCGCACCAAGCGGGCGCATCGGGAACGCGGTGCCGGCTGTGGTATACGATGCGCATAGGAAAGGCATGCACGAGGTGTGCGAGGCGGAGGCCGATCCCGCCGAGTCCAAGGATGCCGAGCGTGCGCGTGGTCAGGTCGTACGTGTCACCGGAGGAAATCGGGGTTTTCCACGTCCCGGCGTGCAGGGAGCGCTCCGCCTTGGAGAAGTGGCGGAGGGTGGAGAGGATGAGGTAGAGTGCAGTGGTAGCCGTGGCATCGTCCACAGCACCAGGGGTGTTGGAGACGGTGATGCCTGGAGAGGAGTGAGCGGAGTGGATGGGGTAGAGGGACCATGATGGATACCGTGAGCAGCACACTCTAACACGTCGATCTGGTCGTATCCTGCCCCGTTGTGAGCGATCCACTTGACGGTGCCCGTCCCGGCGAGTGCACGAATGACCTCCTTGTCGAACACGCCGATGTGATCCGCAGAGCTGTTGTTGCGGTAGATCCCCACGATGCCGTCGTATTTGCCACCCGGTTTCAAGCCAGCGAGAAAATCGGCCCGGTTGGGCGAGTCCATCGGCTACGATGCATGGAAGCGTCAGAATTGCATGACGGGAGGGGAGAGGAACGCACGACGACATCTGCAAGGTCGTCAAAGAGTTGCTTGACTTCTTGGTGTGCCCAGACGATGTCACCTAGTACAAACGATCGACCATCAGCGCTTCCATCACCATCACTCGTCCTTATCTGGAATCTGAGATCTGACCGCAAAGCATGATTCGACGTAGAGCCATCGCGACGAGCAGAAAAACAAAGAGAAAATGGTGGAGTGGACGCTAGTAGGTGGGATCCGAAACGGATCCGAAACAGTATATGTGCATGGGATAAACGTGTTCGTCTTACATACATTGCTCCGACACGGACGACCGCACGAGGGAAAATCATGGGATCATGCACTCTCGGCATATTCGGCCCGGTGTTCCGACTCGGATCATCATCATCGCATCTCTGGTACGAGGTCCTTGCTCGACCCTGTCAGCAGGAAATCCCTCAAGTTCGTCATCGCGCGCACTTCCATCTTTCGCTCCGTATCCTGCGTGCGCGTCCCAACGTGTGGCAACAGCACGTTTTGCGGGAACGCGAGCAACCGGGGGTTCACCTGCGGTTCATCCAGGAACACGTCCAGACCGACCGACGCCAGCTACTAGTAGATATCCCCTCATTAACGTCCCACAAGCGCAACACGAACAAAAAAGACACCACACGTACATGTCCGTCTTCCAGCGCCCGAATCACCGCCGCCTCGTCCACGACCCCCCCGCGCGCCGTGTTCACGAGCACGCTCCCGCGCTTCATCGCCCTAATCTCACGCTCTCCAACCAACCAACGCGTGTCCTCGCGCAGCGGCACATGCACGCTCAACACGTCCGACCGTGCATACAGCTCCTTGACGCTCTCCACGTACGCGCACCATTCTGGCACGTCGGTCCGGCGGTGGCGCGAATGGTACAGCACGCGCATCGGAAAGGCGTGCACGAGGTACGCGAGGTGCAGACCAATCCCGCCGAGCCCGAGGATGCCGAGCGTGCGCGTGGTCAGGTCGTGCGTGTCCCCGGAGGAGATGGGCGTCTTCCACGTCCCCGCACGCAACGACCGCTCCGCCCTCGAAAAGTGGCGGAGGGTGGAGAGGATGAGGTAGAGCGCTGTGGTCGCAGTGGCTTCGTCGACCGCGCCGGGGGTGTTGGAGACGCGGATGCCTAGGGAACGTCAGATCGAGAGCGTACGAGATGGGGAATGGGGACGCTTGTACGGAGGTGCTTACCTTTTTCTTTACATGCATGCACGTCGACAAGGTCGTATCCCGCCCCATTGTGTGCGATCCATTTCACGCTGAGTGGGAGTCCTGTCACGAGTTCCCGATCGAAAATTCCGATCCGCGCTGCGGAGACATTGCGGCGGTAGATCCCCACGGTGCCGTCGTACGGACCTCCGGGTTCGAAGCGGGCAAAGAACTCAGCACGGTTGGGCGCATCGTCTATCTGTATTGACGCCTGTCAATATGGACTGATCGTTGACGCGACTGATGTACGCACGATCACTTGCGCGATACCATCGAACATAGCATGGACCTCATCGTGGGCCCATCTGGGGCTACCTGTCAATTGGAGATCAGGAGCACGATAAGAACTTCAAACCTCGTGGTTCACTATACCACAGATCATGATCTTTGGCAACGTCGTCATGATGTAGAAAGAGGCAGTACTGGGCGTGAGGATCTCAGTTGAATATCAATCCATTCCGCTCTGAAAAATAATAATAACAAGCGTGCGGAGACCTTCGGACATGTTACGGAGGGGTGAAATGTATCATAATCTATTTTTTTTTGTACACTATGTGAAGCAGGACAGGATCCAATCGGTTAGGAGCAGGGGGCGCTGGTCAGGTGGTACCGGCACGCTCAGGCACGGCACGCTCCCGCACACACCCGTTCCCACGACACGGTCAAGAACGGTTGACGTGCCACAAACAAATACCTCGACTTTTGATGGAGAAAACCCAATACAGTGCTCAAGAGACGGTCACGGTCGCGTGCGGAGTCCTCCGGACGTGTTATTCTCGTAGTTTACAGTAATGATTTTTTGTACACTAAGCGGGGGCGGGCATCCGATCTTCACCTTCACACAAAGGTGGTACAGCCATGAAGTCCTGAAAGATGACAGTACATCGTTAAGAGGAGGCTCCTCCACCAAAAGTGAAAACATCAACAGGAAGATCTCCCACATGGAGAGGAAGAAATCCGTGATGCTTCCAGAATTGTTTTCCGGTAGTGTACTTTCGAACATCGATGATCCCGTTGACGTTGCAAGACGTGGCCATGGAGAGAAGGAAAAATGAGCGGAGACACAGATAGGAGTGAGACAGGAGGCTGAAGGGTCGATCACCTGTGTTCTGAGTTCGCCATCGCGACGGGCTCGAGCAGTGTGTAGTAGGCCTGCCGACGATCGTCGCCTGTTCTTTCGTCGAGAATGAGTACGGTCGACGCGCCACAAACTTGAAACGACCGTTGGCGACTTTTGATCTCGGAGTAGACTCGAAAGAGAGAGAAACGAAGACGTGGAGTACTCAGGAGAGACGACGGTCACGGTCGCACGCACGATCGATCAAACCATCACGGTCACGTCGAGTGCTCCGCCGCGGCACGGCACTGCGGCAGGGCACGGTCACAGGGCACGGTCACGTGGGTGGACACCGCCGGCAACTGGAGCTTACAGTATTTTATAGATTGAGGCCCGCTGACGAGTCCGGGACACGAATACATAGATAATTAAACTTGTCAGGTAATCGACGTTCGTAATCAATACAAAGGGAGAGCCGACTAGGCAAACAGAAACGACACGTAGAAACACGCAATCAATCTAGATACCATCATAAAAATACGAAACCGCGCAACTCCCCCCTTGACTACTCACTAGCACTCGTCGCCGAAATCACCTCCATCTCAAGGACCTTCATCTCAAACGCCCGTTTGAACGGCGCAAGGAGTTTACCGGGCACTGCAAAAATAATCTCCTCGAAGGTCCCCTTGAACTTCGCGAGTATCGTTTCCTCTTCAGTTCCTTCCCGGGTTCCGCAGACCAGTAACTCTGCCCAAAGTTCGGCTACCATCTCGACGTTGTTTTCGCTAGAACCACATCCGAATGCACCCAGAACGAGCGCGCGGTCACCGCGGGTCTCAAAAACGCGCAACGCGCGTGCCATGCGATCCCGCATCGTGTTTCGTATACCTTCTTCAAAGACGTGTGCATCTGAAGAGGTAATGCGGTAATTTTGACGAATGGCAGCGGCATTCACAGGCACGCTTGAAAGGACGTTGATAAGATAGGGAGGGATGGTAGAGCCGGTGCGCGACGGTGCTAGATCAACATCGATATCGTCGTCATCATCTCTACGAAATGCGACCACACCAGGACTATACACCATGGAATGATCATGCAGACCGGCACCGTCGACGCTTAAAAATTTTCTGTGGGTCTGATAAAATTCCTTTGCCTGCGCTGATCGTAAGCTAGCAACAAGCGATGTCGATCGTGCAAGGGTTTCTTCTTGTTCGTCACCTCCATGCAAGAACCCACCACCTGCGCGCTTGGCAGATGCAAAGGAGAGGATACCCACAGAGGAAGTGGGGAGTGCGTTCGGATGTTGCTTCGTGTACCGCGGGTGATCCGTAATCAAGTGTCTTGCAGCGGTAAGGGTAGACTTGGGTAGGAATCGGATCGTGGTCGATTCGCGAGTGGATGAGCTTGTCCTACACCCACGCCAGTTGGCAAGGTCAGGCGAGCAATGCGGATAAAACGTGGTGCCTTGCTGGCTAATGACGATTTGGGGAGCGATGTTGTACAAAGACTGCACCGCCTTGGGGAACAGGTTTCTTTCAGGATGGGCCACAGCCACTGACATCGCATCTTGGAAAGGTGACGGTGGCACTGATGGAGGGAGATGGATGGAGATTCTCTGTGTGGAATACTTGCCATCGCCGAGAACGATACGCTGGGTATCACGGGCCGTCTCGACCCATACCGTGCGTTTCTCGCGCTGAGCCGCGAACGCCAGTAGCCTGCGTTGACGTTTGAAGTATTCTTGCTTGCGGTGCTTTCTCGAGTGCGCGATGGAGACGGATGGCTGCTTTATCGCAGTCAAAGAATGTATGAGAGTGCTGAAGCGTGCCCTACCTTGAGGCACCCTTCGAGTCGACTGTCTTGCCATCGTGTTGGTGGTGGTGGTAATGGTCGTAGTCATCATTCCAAGTGTAATTTGACGAATATATATATGTTTGTACTTATTTACATGGTTCCCACGCTCGTGGCTGAGCGTGTTCTTCAACCCCAGCTGCGAGGAGACATGAGTCACTGGTGTCGATGCCTCATAACACCTTTTGAAGACGTGTCAGTGACGGCCTAAAGCAAAAATTCCTTGACAACAGCAATGAAAGTACAACCATCAGGCCTCTCATTTGATGGGTTGTATTATCTCTTCCCTGCATTCTAAACGTATTCCTCACGCTCTAGATTATCATTCAGGTCACGAGTGAGCTGTGGGAACACTTCCGACGATAAAGTGCCCAAATGAACGCGAATATAGACATCTTGCACCTGTACCAATTATTGGGAGTCCTTCAAACGTATTCGAGTTGAGTCGACGATCCTCGAACTTGTAGACGCTTGGCGTGATCTTCCAGGGAGAAAGGTCGTCCAACATAGCACACACTCTTATCGATGTCAAAGACATGACAGTTGCTGACAGTTACAGTGGATTCAGCGGGTGACATCATCAGGCCGCTCCCTGATCTCCCACCACTTTGTTGTACCAAGTTCACGTTCAACTCCTCTCACATATCGCGTCAGTTGCTTGGGTTCGTATCCGCTTCAATGCGTTCTCGTGAATACTTGAATATGTGATTGGGTGAGACTGACACGTTCATTTCCGTGTTGGTTGATTCTCCCACCGGCAACTTGATCCACTACCAGTTTCCCTCGTATTACGCATCTGGAACTGAAACGATCACAATAGTTAGGTACGCCCTCCTCTTGATACTCCCTGATATGATTCTGAGATATACCGGAGAATCAATGTCTATTGCATGCAACCCCAAATTGAAAGTGAAACCCGAGGGGTTACAACCCAACGCCGAGCACGTGCGCTTCGTGTGTGGGGAAGAACGACCAGTCACACGGAGGGTTATATATTCACCCGGGAAACCTCTCCGCTCCATCTCACTCTACTGCGCATTCGGTGCGTGGACAAGTCTCGTTTTTGTGCTATCACGGACCTCCGAGATATGATGACGGCTGCTATGGCTCTAGGATGCCTATTTCCTGCGAACAAGAGTCCATGGTGCGTTCGACTCAAGGGTTTACAGACGGATCTGGGCTTGTCTGGTATGTCCTTACTCGTTGCTGAACCCTGGTGGCTTCCCCCGATGATAGATATTCAGTACGATATAGCAGTGGCAATCCTGTATGGATTCCGTCGAATATGGTAAGCAATCCAAGATCTCTGTCAGTGCAGTTGTTGAAACCGGCTCGAGGCTCTGAGCTATGTATCGAAGTAAGTCACATCTCCTTATCACTCCATAGGATGGCTGTGGATCATCAGCGATGTTTAGACCCACTTCTTATATTGGCACCTGTGTCGTCCTGTGGGGCTTGACGAGCGCTCTCACCGGTTAACCCACAATTCCGCTGGCATCATGGCCTGTCGTGTCTTCATCGGATTGCCGGAGGTAAGGTGACGGAAAGCTACCAAGGTAAGGACGAGTGACATTGAGACACCACTTCAGGCCGCGTTCTACCCTGGCGCCCTTATCCGTTAGATCCCCTTGCATCTTTACTCTATAGGAACTAGCTCTCCGATCTGCTATCCTTTAAGTTTACGCCGGCTTCCTCATCTCCAACGCATTTAGCAGCGTGAGTCTAACCGTGTTCGGCTCCCCCATCCTATTTCCTGACTTGTAAGTTGGTATCTAGTTATGTATGGGCCGCAGGTATTCTTGCAAACATGAATGGGACACTGGGCGTAGCAGCATGGAAATGGTATGTATGCCAGTTGTGTGTGTTATCTGGCATCCACTTTACTCTCGAACGTCGAAGGCGCAATAACGGTGCTCATTGGATTCCTGTCCATGTACGTGTGGTGCTTGGGTTCCGTGATTGTCTCACTCAGTGAAACATTTAGGTGGCTACTGCCAGATTATGTACGTCCTGAGTTCCACGATAGTATATTTTGGACGAGCGCCTGAGCCACACAACACAAGGTGGCTGAGTCCTGCGGAGAGACATTCGGCACAAGGCCGGCTGGCGGAAGATGCTGGCGAAGCGACAAGGACTCTGAACAAGAATCGTATGTCGTCCATGTCTCCGCGAGGCTTGAAGACCAACTGCGATTTCAGGGTCTTTGTGGGTCTGAAAATGGCGCTCAAAGATCCCAAGGTTCCGATTTTCAGGCTCATGTGCGCTTCTCGATTGTTGGGACTCAGTTTCGCCAACTTCTTCCCGACGTGGTTACTCATGTTTTGCGTGAATGGTTGGCCGCGACGTTTGGCTACTCCATGACGATTACCTTGTTGATGACAACGTGTGTATTGTGACGGGTCATTGTTTATTGGCGCTTATGCTCTGTGTTTGGTCAGTCCACCTTGGGTCTTTTCAGCACGATCATCAATGCTTAACATGCTGGTAAGCAGTTCTCTCACCTGAGAGACCTGATTTGGGTTAACAGAGAGGTGTGTATACAGACGTCACTGGCAAACGGTTCTTCCACCAGACCGGCTGGTGGTGGGTCATCATGGTTGGCTACATCATCTCATTGCGCACGATGAAGACTGCTGGGAGATACTTCTCAATGTTCCTTATGACGACTGGATATTGCGGTATGTACCCTCTTGACCCATCGTTCCTTATCTAACTTTGACGCGCGTACAGGGTTTACACTAAAGTTGGTATTGGTGGCCAATACAGTCCCTCGAGCACCAGCCAAACATTCCACCGTAAACGGGCTCGTGAACGGGTTCTGAAACTTGGGAAACTGTACGTCCGTCCTGTTATTCTGAACGCCCGCCTGTTACGCCGTGTCTCACGACCTGCTTGTTCCCACTCACAGAGCGGGATTCTACATCTGGAAGACGAACTGGGGCCGACTATCATCAATCGATAATCATTGCGCTCTGTGCGCTCGCGTTTGCGAGTTTATGGACCGGAGCGAGAGCGGATTGGGGAAGCGGCCAAGTTGGAAAGGATTAGTACGTTTGAGGAAGCCGTGAGACCTAGGAAGGGTTTCCGATATCAGTACTGAATCGTTCAAACGTTGAATTCACCTGGCGATCGCCTATGCCCATGATCATCATTTCGGAAACGTCGTCCGAAGCTGGAGAACACGTGACTTTATTTTGTTGGTTTGAGATCGAAACAACTTGACGAATTTCTTCATTGCAATTCCATCAGCATCAAGGCTTACAGTATCAGCCAGTGAACATGAAACTGCGGATACAGTGTGTATCTTTGTCCTTTTCCCACTTTTTCATATGCTCCATAGATAGCAGCAGCTTCTCCGACAAAGCTGACGGATGCATTGGTGCCATGAAACCCGCTCCCGTGTACTCTCTCCTTTTCCATCGATTTTCCGCGGATTAACCACAAAATCTCCCTCCGTATCACTGCAAGTCACGTTTCCGCTCCGAGTGCAAGCGCACCTAGCCAGACGAGCCAAAAGCCTGAAGCCTGGAGGGGCTTTGGCGAAGAAGAGGTGATAAGCTTACTTTCGATCTCGGGGCTACTTACAGGTGTTTATATCGGGTGACATACGGGAAACATCAACACAGAGGGCGAAGAATTGTATCTTATACCCGTGACATGCTCGATGAGGAAGGCGGCCAGCGTTTGTGGTTCGACGACATTCGAAGGTCACGAGATGATTTCCACATACCCGAGATTGACGGGAGCTTTGAACATGCTCACGCACCAACTTTGAGAGCTTCGTAGGTCTTGTTATTATGGATATTCTTGTCCACTCACATGTTACGTTAGTAGGGGTGCTCATGCGTACCATGAATGATGAAATGTGATGTTTCTTAGACGATCCTTCACAGCTATGAGTACTTCCTGAGGTGAAGGACATGTCCTCAGGCACTTGTATTCCCTTAGTTGGGATCGGTGCTCGCATGGAAAATAGATGGTCCGGGGACCTGCGCCCATGAAACAACGATCTGCGTTGGTCAATGTCCTTGCGGGTGTTATTATGGGGTATCATTCTACATCCTGGGCAGTCCGGCTATCTCGATTTTTGATTTCCAGTACTCTGTGGGGCTTTGATCTCTCCTAACATACTCACTGGATCAAGTCATGGGTTCGGGGGCTCCGGCTCTTGTGTGCTGGATATTTAAGGATGGCTTGGCACGAAGCGGGGTAACGAACATACCAGATTATAGGTATACGGCTCGCGCTCACCGATTTGGTTAGTCTTTTTATTTGTTACTCACTCAGACTCCGACCGCACACATGTACGCCACGCGCCGGCGCTTGGGAGGTTCTTCGGTTTCTCGTTGAATCTCCCAGGCCGCTCGTCTCGCCTCGCTCTACTATCCCTCCATTTACGCAACAACGATGTCGCTCGACGAGAAGAAGTCCGAGCCGTTCACGGAAAATGTGGTCACAAAACAACAAGAACAAGATGACGACTTTATCCTCCTGACGACAGAGAACAGAAAGGCAGCAGAGCGCGATTTCCTGCGTAGGCTTGACATGAGGTTGATGCCTACTGTCGTTGTCATTTATGTGATGAACTATATTGACGTAAGTTTGTCCATTGTCACGCATTGGCGGGGTTTCCACGTGCTGGCTGTATCTTGGGTATCTAGCGTCTAGCTGTCACCGCAGCTAGACTGCAGGGTTTAGAGTCAGATCTTGGCATAACGGGTAATCCGGTCCCCTCCATGGCATGATTCATACTTAACCTGGCATAGATGTCCAATACGAATCAATCCTTGCCATCTTGTATGCAACGTATTGCCCCGCCCAGATTCCCTCCAACATGGTACGTCTCAAGGTTGTTTTCTGTAGTATCCTTATGTTCAAATCGACTCAGATCCTGGGCTACAAGGTCTGTTTATCTGTTGGGCGTCTCGTGAATTGATGGCGACCGCATGATACAAGACCATCTCTCTACATCGGAGCCTGCGTCCTGGCCTGGGGTTTAACGAGCGCATTGACTGGAGTCGGTATTGTTTTTCACGAGACCGAGGTGAATCACTCAGATCTGTCCGTAGGTTGCAAAAAATTTTGCTGGCATCATGGTTTGCCGTGTGTTCATCGGACTCCCGGAAGTAAGTGCGATATGTTTAAACCGTCATCGTTTTGCTCACTTTTCTCATGTAGGCGGCCTTTTACCCGGGGTCGATGTACCTGTTGTCGAGATGGTACACCAGGAAGGTAGAGCTCATTACCCCTCTAATCCGTTCCCTTTCCTTTCTCACTTACGTACGCGTATAGGAACTGGCGCTACGTTCGGCCGTTCTCTACGTTGGCCTGTTAATATCCAATGCATTTGGCAGCGTATGTCCCACTGGCACCCTATGCTGATGGTCTCCCAAGTCATAGTTGTTATCAGCTCATAGCGGCTGGAATACTATCAACCATGCAGGGCAAGCTCGGTATCGCTGCGTGGAGATGGTAGGTGGTTGGAATCTTGCTCACTATGGCCTGGCTTATCCTTATCCATAAACTCGCAAGGTTGTTCTATATCGAGGTAATCTTTGGTGCTCTGACCCTTTTCGTGCGCCGCTGACGAGATGTGTCGCATGACGTACAGGGCGCTATCACGATGTTTCTTGGACTGCTGACCATGTGTGTGCTCCATCTTCCAGAGTCGGGGAAGGTATTCCGTAACCTAATCTCTTCCTCGTATCTATTCCAGGTGGCTTCTCCCAGATCTCGTGAGTGTCAAGCGCAATGCATTGATTATGTAATTGACCAATGTCTTGCACGTCAGCCCCACAACACGCGATGGATGTCTCCTGCAGAACGTCGCTTGGCGCAAGCGAGACTGGCAGAAGATGCCGCGGAAGCTGATCAAGACTCTTCCGACGCGACGTGCGTGCCTGATTCATAAGGCTGACGCTGTCTTTGCTTAATGCCTGATCTTCTTCTCTTGCTGCGATGCAAAAAAATGTACGACATTCGACTGCTTCCAATAGAATTTTCGATGGCTTCAAGCTTGCCATCCGCGATGTCAAGGTTTGGATTTTTGTGCTCATGGGCTGTTCTCAGCTCTTGGGATTGAGTTTTATCAATTTCTTCCCGACGTGCGTCTTGAGTGCGTCATGTGTTGTCATGATCGTGACGAAATTCGTTTCCCAGCTTGACCGCAACCCTTGGGTACAATACGACTATCACCCTCTTGATGGCTGCGTGAGTACGCTATCATTCATTTGGTTCCCGTTTACTGATCTGGATACAGACCTCCGTGGGTTTTCGCTTCAATGTGCTGTGTAATCAATGCATGGAATTGTGGCGAGTGACGCCTGCATTCAAGTTAATGTCTACTGCTGATTTCGAAATGTATAGACCGCACCGGAGAGCGCTTTTTCCATATGGCAGTCTGGTGGTGGGCCATAATCGTCGGATACATTATTGCTCTATCAACCATGTCCACTGGAGGGAGATACTTTTCACTTTTCCTCATGGCCACGGGTTATTGTGGTACGTTTAATGCGCAACGCGTGTTCGTCGAGGTCCTGAAACGTGTCAAATGGGTTTTGCGCTGACGCTGAATTGGGTTTCGAACGCGATCCCGCGTCCACCTGCGAAAAGATCGGTGGCGATGGGTATGGTCAATGGGTTTGGAAACCTGGGGAACATGTGCGTCTGTTATTTCGTGCTCTAGAGGTAGGGTAACCATGAGATGTTAACTGGACACAGGGTGGGATCATACGTATGGAAGTCGAGCTGGGGTCCGCAGTACCACCAGTCGATTATCATCTCGATCTGCAGTCTGGTGCTCTCCACCGTCTTGGGTTTGAGTAAGTTGAAGCATTCTTGTCTTGATCTACTGTTTTCTTCGGTTTTCTGTGTGGTCGTTCAGACGTTTACGTGTTGTGCGTTCCAGATGCTGATTCGCGAGAACAAACGGATGGAACGGGAAGAACGTCAGCTCATGGAAGGTCCCGAGCGGGAGCGGACCGAGGAGGCAGCCAGGTTGGAGGGAATTTCGTTCGAGGAAGCCGTCCAGCGTCGCAGGGGATTCCGCTACCTTTATTGATGTCCTGGTTAGCTTTTAAATTTGTAGAGACGTTCACGTTCACGTGTTTGCAAGCGAAAGTGTATTCATTGCGTGCTACACCTCTCCGAGTCAGAGCTGTGACTAGTACTCCGATGTGACTTGGGTGCGACCCTCATGATGCTAATAGCTTTGATCTGTTTCGCGATGTCAATGTCGGACGTTACTCGCCACTGGAAACATCGTGTTGGAAGAATTTACATACGTAAACTGCTTCCGAGTCGTTCTTCCATCCAGCGACTTTCATTCTTGTTGCTCAGATGTCGCATCCTCTACTCTTTCGTGGAATCACATACTTTTATCCCGTTGGAAACACTTCTGCTGTACGGTTGACTGAACACCTCCCTCCCGAACAAGAAGCAAACATCTTACTCCTGGCGTGTGGCGACCCTCGACATATCTTGTACACTATATATGCAAACGAAACGAACTCGGACGTTGGTGTGCAGCCCACGTCCTTTCGTTCGCGCGAGTCATTCTAACGCGACTTGTGTAGAACCGCAGAAACTGGATGTAACGTGTTGCGATGTGCAAGCCGCTGTGCTCGGTAGGCGCTCCTCGCATTCTTCTTTGTGTTATCTGACCTTGAAATCTCTCGATTATGTAGCCCGCAACGCGATCTTGTTCACTCTCTTGGCTGACGAAGGCGCTCAAGATAGGCCGGATCACATATGGAACATCTTTTACCACCTCGTCTTGGACAACGAATCGCTCACCTTGCTCATCGAGCAGTGTCGTAAACTCGTAGTGTTGTCCAAGGATCTCGAATCATGGAACACTGGCCCGTACGCACGCTTTTTGACCATGTGCGACAAGAGAACGCTCGCAGAGGTCCGTCGGTTCTGGAGTCTATATGTCGCCACGGCGGATTACGCGCCAGACCGTCGCAAGTGGTTCAAGAAAAACCTTTTCGATGGCATGAAACAAGTACTTGCCCACGATTTCGTCGTGACGTCGTCTCGTTCCGCAGGTCCTCTCGCCCCGCTCGCAGTGAAAGCCGTCGCCGAACAATTCCGCAATTTTTGGTCGACGGGGATCACGGACGATGGTCTGCATAGTACAGATCAGGCTACGTTCGTCAACCCTACGTTTGTGTTTTCCACGGCAGGAGACAAGTTCTCTGTCCACTATGGAGTGGACCCGGTTGCAGGATTTCATCTCGCAGAGGTTGTTGCGACTTCCAATCAGGAGACGATTAGCGTTCTGGAGCAGAAATTGGTGCGAGCAGCGCGCAACCAGTTCTCCCAGTGGTGCACCTCTGTCATCAAGCTCTTGAAGGGGACCTCTGTACCGTCATCCAAGCTCGTCGTTCGGTTGTTCGTTGGTGACGCTCTGAGCTTGTCTCAGGCGCTCTCCCATCTCAACTCATGCGGCGTTACTGCCACTCCAATCCTGACCTCGCCGTGGAGAGCCTCGACAGTCGAATTCGAGGAAAGCCAGTACGGAGAAGGCGCTTCCACTCCCGCTCCGACGACGTTCAACGTGATCGACACGTCCAACATTTCTGATTACATCGGACTCCTCAACCTGCTGGTGGTCACCATCCCCATCCTATCCAAGTCGCCTTCCGCGACATTATACACCGAGGCGTTGATTTCATATACCGATTCGCCTTCGGTGGACATCTTGGAGCGACTCTGTGGCGACATGCAAACAGTGTCCCTTCTCTTGGGGATTATACCCGCCTCTTTCCTATCGAGGTTCACCACGCGCTCGAATGTTCACGAAACGTTCATGCAGCTCTTCGGGGGCCAACAATACTACGAACGGATCGCTTGGAAAGCCATCGATGACGAGTACCGCTTATCTTTTGCTCCGGATCAGCTTGGTCGACTCCTCTTTGATGTCTACCTCAAGATGTTCTCCGATGAAAATATGGCTCGTCAACTACAACACATGTCTTCATCCGCTACCCGGGCGCACCTCAAGGCAACTCTAGTGCATTACACCCGCCGAAGCTTTGTACAGCTGCTCAGCCATATCAAGTCGCGGGTTCAGACGGACTGGACACGCGTCATGGAGACGTTTGACAATCACGTCGTGCAAGACAGCAGCTTGATACTGGGCTCCAACCTGTACCAAGAGATGTGCTGTCACTTTTACCTACTCGACATTGTCACGTTCACCTCCATGGAGGAGTCGTACATCCAAAATCTGCGCACCAAAACCGAAACCACCTTCTTCAGAGACTGGGCGTCGATTCCGCCCGTGGTCACCGTCGTCCTAGTGATCCCCCGGAGCAAGATCACGGCTGTCGAGTCGGAGCTTCGTCAAGCCGGAACGCCTGTGCTCCAGTGCGAGATCAGGACCCCGACCTTTTGGAACATTTTCTTCGACATTCACGCAGCCTATGGAACACTGGAAACCACCGAAGCAGGTCAAACGAAAACTGCGACCATCATGGAAGAGAAGCAAGAAGAGTCCACATCCGCGCCTTTGATCGTGTTCTTCTCCGCGCCGTCCAGCATGTTGTTGTTGTCCCACGACGCGGTCATTGGGTTTAGGACGCGTCCTTCTCCAAGGATGTCTCTCTCCCGGTCCCTACTGGAACCCATATATACCGCACCGCTGGAGGACTCACGGCACGTCCAGTTACTTACCGAGCCTCCTTTACCGCTAGTCGCTCGTTCGGCTGCCAAGGCACCGCGTACACAAGTGGCTGAGGAGAATAAATGGGTCCTGGGCGTGCAAATGAACGCGCCGTGCACGGAGATTAGCTCATTCGTCGCTCGTGTAGATATCACCGATCCAGTTGGTCAAGCTTCGCTAACAGCTGGCGCGTCTGTCAAGCTCGAGCAGACGCCGACCCGTGGAATTCGCCTGCGCATCGACAAATACGCGGAGATTATTGGCTTTCCGTTGCAGGTGAACGCCGCAAACACACGGTGCCGCATCGCCCGCAAGTCGATGTACATAGAGGTTCGTGGGTCGTTGGGTAATCTGCTTGAATATACATTGACGGTTTGGCAGCTCATCGCGCCGTTGGCATTGTCGATGCAGGTTCGAAACGAGCGTGGTATCGCGCATAGGTTCTTTACCGCGCTCGATGGTGGCATACCAACGTTCCGGGACGTCCACCGAGTGAATCTCGATCGTTGTCCCCCGTTCAAACCGTCGGACAACCCAAGCACACCGATGTGGCTGGTCCCACACGTCTCCCTCATGTTCTCCCACAGGGAACGCGCCCTGCGGAACACGTCCCCATCGCGCGAGGACACGTTCGTGAACCTCAAGGACTCTCTTCACACGCTGTTGCTGTCCGCGGCTGGCGTGGAAGGCCCGGTCCGGTCCGTCTTTACTTTGCAGGACACGTCGACGGGACAACATCTCGCCGTCATTGTCGTCGCTGAGCTTCGTCTCGACGTGGGTTCCCACACGATCCTCGCCGACGCGTGGGTCGCCCCGGGGACGCAGGCGGTGCAAGACATGCTCCGCCGTCTCGAGGTGCGCGGAGTCGTCACGATCAAGCTCGATCCCGACGAATCCAAGGGGTGGCGGCACTTGTTGCCGTCGCTCGTCGAGCGGTGCCGCACCTGGACACACACGCCGAGCTGCGCGTATCTGACGCACGGCGGCGTGCCGATGTGCCCAGGTGCGGGCGCAGATCCGGAAAAGCGTCCGTTCTGCGCCTGTGGCGTCGGGGTGGGGACGGAGACGATGCCGCAAGCATTCAAGCCGCTCTCCGCGTACGTGACGCGGATCGCCATCAGTCCCTTGTTTGCGGTGCCGTATCTGGAGAAGGTAGGTATGTCCCCCGACGACGACGAACCGACAGATCAAAGACGGTGTGGGGCGTGCGGGAAGCAAGGCGGGTCACTCTCGCTGTGCGGGAAATGCAAGATGGTGAGGTATTGTTCCAAGGCGTGTCAGGTCAAAGATTGGAAGGTGCACAAGAAGAATTGCGCCAAGTAGCTTCCTCGCTTGTTTTGACCTCTTCCAACGCCATTGTATGATATTACTTGTACTCCCATGGTGACATGAATTTTGATAATGAGGATGGATCCCCTGTCAGCAATTTGGGCATCCGATAACGTAGAACAAGAGTCAAAGGATAAAGTATCCACACATGAAGGCTAAGCACTGGCAGTACCAAACAATAGGAAACCTGCGATCCCAGATTCCGATTTGCAGGAAGGTGTCCTTGGCTGACTACCACGTGGTAGTACAGCCACCTGATTACTTAATTTAAATCACGCAGTATACACGCGTCACAGGACACGAGCAGAGAATCAAAGATCATAGCACCCGACAAGACGATGTACAACATGGGAAACATCTCCACCGAAGCTCCTCATGTATATCCAACTACCCCATGTCTACCGCGGGTTAGATGTCTACGTACCTCACTCCATATGGCAAGGCGCCAAGCCCGAGCCTCCCACACCTGACTCGAGCCTCGAGCAAAGTGAGCTGGGCGATCATTCGCTCTCCGAAATGAGCGCAACAATCATGCTAGCACAGATATGAGCTCAGAAGGTGGAGACGAGAAGGGTGATACGCACCGGTAGAGATAGTAGAAAAAGGACAAGAGATAGAAGCCAAGTTTTATAAAACTCTCCTTCTTGTGACCAGAAAGCGTGCGGAAGATTTCGGTAGCGTCATACATGTGGTTCTTGTTTCGTATCCTGTTTCGAGATTATATGAACGGCATGCCTCGACACGTGGTCGACAGACGTACTTGTTGGCATTATACAGCACGAGAGGGAGATTGAACAAGAATGCAACCCATTGACCCGAGAGTAGGAAAAGAATGGTGAGGAAAGCATGTGCAATGTTTTCTGGCAAGACGAACTAGGGGTTGCACGTGGTGAGTATGTGTCAGTCAAGATGGCCAGCGATCGAAGCACCTGGTTGAGCTTATTGCAGAGATCTATGGGATTGATGTAGTCGCATTCGAGGTCGGAGAACATGATGATCTGTGGTGCATGTCAGAACACGTTGAGTGGGACGAGTTGCGACATACGAAAAAGACCATCGTGAAGAGCAATCCTGCGGCCATGAGGACCGAGAAGAGGAACAGCCAACCTGTTTGACAGGACACGACAGCTCAGAACCCGCAAGGCCATGCCCTAAAAAGAAGACGCACCAGCTCCACCCATTTCGTGTCAGGTCGATGACGGGAGGTTCGTTGAAGGTGAAAACGGGCGCGTTAGAGTGATAGCTACGCGTCTTTGGATGGTCTAGCAGAGCGAGTGTCGAGCTCACCGTCCAGGGCGTCGTTGAGGTCGAATTCAAGCTGGCAAGGTTGGGATTTTCTGCCACACGCCAAACAAGCGCATACAGCAATTCCTTGACGGCGGCCCTTGTGCTGTGTTGATTTCTTTCCCAAACTACCATGTCCCTCCTGGCCCGTCTCTCCACCACCACCACCACCACCACCACCGAAGGTGGCCCAGTACGTCCAAAATCTGCAAACCGAAACTCGCCCTATGTGCGTACCATACGATTCGCATCCTCCAAGTCCATTGAAAAATAAAATAAAATAAATCTTGGTTCAAATACGCGCTGTATCGCTCTCAGGCCCGTCCCTCGCGAACACCAAAAGGCGATTCGGATGCGCAGTGGTCCCATGACCTGTACGAAGACCCAGACAAGCCCTCGCTTTCCGCCCGATTGTCCGCCTCTGCCGTAACCCCTCGCAAACCAGACTCTGTCCTCGTCCAGCGCGCTATCCGAGAGGCCACGGCTGCAACCGGGATAAGCATCAAGGGGGCAAGTACCAGTGCCAATGGCAACGTCGTGCAGGTCGATGGTCTCGTCAAGGGCACAACGTCTGCTGACGTCGAGGTGTGTCTTCTTTTTCTCTTCCTCCTAGCATATTCCGATATGCGACAGGCCATCTTCCGGCGGTGTGGTGCAATCATATCCTCGGAGCTCGTGACCAATCAAGCGTCTGACGTTGTGAGCGTCCGACTGACCTTTAAGCAACCCGCGCATGCTGCAGCTGCCGTCGCCAAGTTCGACAAGCAACCCGCAGATGGTCGTATACTCCGTGTCGCCATCGTAGGTGTACAGTCTGTCGGCCTTTCTGGAAGACTCGGTGGCATGGATTTAGTCAACGAAAATGGGAGCGTTGACGTGTTGATGGGCGCAGGCGGTGATAATGAACCGTGAGTTGCGCTGTCATGTCCTTGTAACACCACTCAAATCCACTACTACAAACAGAAAACTGCGTTCAGATTCAATCATGGCCTCGGATCCCCGTGCCAAAGTACTCGTCGCCCCACCAGGAGCCGATCCCAAGCCATACCAACAGAATAACTCGCGAGCAGAACAGCGGTGGCCGCGTGGCGGAAGGCGAGGTGGACGGAGTCGACGCGGGGCAGGAAATGCGGCAGCCACGATGGACGTGGATTGATTGGATTGGGTAATGCGTCGTCGTGTCGTCTAAAAAAAGACTGCTCACTGTGAACCCTTTGGATCTGTTAGAAGCATCACCGCGTTCGTTGCATCTTTTTGCGCACATCTCAGTATCTCAGTATATTACAGAATGGCTATGTATTTGTTGTTGCTTTGATCTGATCGTGTATGATGTCCGTCTGGCACGCGAAGTAGTGAGTAGTAAGAGCTTCTCTGCACTCGGATGCATGTTTCAAGCGACCCCAAGGATTGTCTCGATCCTAGAAACCACAAGGCAACCCCATTGCATTTCGAACTGAGAACGTCAGCAAGGCGTGCAAGGCTACTGTGAATGGAACGACTTTGGGCTGTGCAGCATTTGAATTTTGGACTCGCCCGACGT
>JBBPOE010000353.1:0-28086 GCA_038091295.1 Tylopilus felleus | reverse complement strand
TACACGTCATGTCGAGAGTATTCCTCATGTTCAGCCTCAAGCTGATGTTTACTATGCCAAGCTTTGCGTACCAATTGGCGATGTAATGCGCTCACTCAATATGTTGTGCGCTCACCTCCGCAATGTTGTGCGCTCACCCCACGAATGTTGTGCGCTCACCCGACGATGTTGTGCGCTCACCCCGGGAATGTTGTGCGCGTAATAAAAGTGCATTTGGACTCTCATAGATGGTTGGTTGCAGGGTCCAGCGCAGACAATGTGCATAGCCATGCTATCTCACTATACAAGGGACTAGAAGTGATACCGGTGCTGACAAAGATATATTCCTCCCATATACCTCAATGATGAAAACCACAAGTCGGTCCCTTACATTGCTTTTCTACAGCACTACTGCAGTTCAAGCTTCTCCCAGATGAATTGCATTTTGCCCCCTTTTCCGTCCTTCGGGCCATGGTAGGCATATGCGTTGTCCTCATTTCGTTGATCTTCATCTGACATCCATATGTGTGACGGTCCACAGCTTAGCAGCATTTACATACCCCAATGTACTGTTCTGGTCGCCAAACAGCTCGTCACTGATTATGGAAAACACTTGCCCTCAGATCTAAAGACATTGTTAATTTGATGGATTGCGTTCGCTATTCCCATGTTTCGTAAAGGAATGCTTTTTCAGGCTGAACGACGAAAACCTAGCTATTACGAGTTGAGAAGATCGCGGGCCAGGAAACATTTACATATTTATGTAATCCCTTTCTATGGCTTCCAGGACCCCGTCGTGGTACATAACCCAATGGGATGGTTGAGAAAGGTCGTCAGCAGAGCGATCGAAAGACCAGTTACTTCGCTGCGAGCGCGTTAACCCGCCGTCATGTTTGGATTGAACATCCACTGAACACATGGGTGTCTAGTCTGGTGACCATTTCGTCTATGAGGCAAACCGCCGTTAAAGACGCGTGTGTGCCGGTGCAAGGCTAGCGATAACAGCAGACTGTTTTATACTAATGTTGCCTCCACAGTCCAGACTCCCACACACACGAAGCCTTTTCGAGGCGGAGGGTGCCTGCGCCCCTGCACGAAAGCGGATTCGTCTGCGGATCATCATCGTAGATTACAAATACTTGGATCGGAGATAATGAGCGTCTCACTGAAACGAGCGAAGCCACCAAAGGGGAGTGAATGTTGACTCTTGAAAGATGCGTTCAAATCGACTTCCAGAAGGACAGTTTCGATAGTCTTCACATCCAGGAAAAAGAAGCTCAGGCATTCATGACATTACATATTGCATCGTACCTGATCAGCGGCGGTATCAAAGTGCACACCACGCTCTTCTTCATCGGCAGGGAATAGATCGAGCGCTCAGATGCTCTGGGATGCCACGCTTTGAGCTGCCAACGACGAGTGAGACTATTAAAATAGCACTCATGAGATTTAAGAGGATCTTCTTCACCGAACTTTATCAGATAGGTCCCACATGACCGCGAGTTTTTGGTGTGTAACCGTCGGTATACCAGTACCAGCGCGGCCCGGGATGTTCGAATCACGTTGGCGCAGGCAAAGTGGCCCCGCATAATGAAGCACACTCCCGACGTCCCACCGTCGTTGATCTACACGGCAGGAGACGGCAGAAACACCGAACGATGTCCAGTTGCGTGTTCAACAAGGAAACGTACGTGAACAGAACCAAGCTAGAAGAGCGCGTAGTGCGGTCTTCACTATGAGTCTGGAACATCTCCCGCAATGACAAGAATCGCAGAAGTACCTAGCTGAACGCCAAGAAAGTCCATAATTGTGTGCGGCGTCTGTGAGTACCGCGACATAAAGCAATCGAGTAACGTGGCCAGTAAGACGCACCAGTCACCTATCATCCGTCTCCAACCTCGACCCTTCGTCGTTTCGTGGTCCGTTCTTCCAGACTCTCCTCTGCATCCCCATCCTCTTGCTCTCCAGCCACCTCCTCATCTATACCTGCATCCGTACCCGTATTCTTACTCCTTCCAGTTTCTCCGCCTGAACGTATCCCCCGCTGACTTGCCTCATTTACCCCCACATAACATCCCAACGCACTACACCACACATACCCCCTCCCGATCACGTTTGTCAACACCTCATACGCACCTACGTTGGCAAACGGAACTTTCGACCTCGGATCGCAGTACTTGGCGGGTTGGCCCGTGATGGGGCATATACGTACCGGGCGGGCTAACGTGGCATGATGGGATGTTATCAGTACCAATTCCAAACATGCTTAAAAAAAACCTACACAAAGGCCGTCCCTTTCCCGTGAACACCCTCACCTCGTCCCACTTCACGTGGTCTCCAAACATGGCTGACATGGTATCTATCCAGGGAGGTTTGGAGGGAACGGATTGGGAGAGCTCGTGGATGACGTAGTTCTTGCAGACGTCTTCAGAGCGGTGGGCGATGAAGGGTGCAGTTGGTGTGGGTGGGTAAGAGAAGAAAACAGGCGGTGATTGCGTTTGGGTTTGTGCCGGGGCCGGAATTAGTGGTTGTGGTCCAGATTGTGCTTGGGGTAGTTGCAGCTGGCCAGACGAGGATATAGTACCTGTAGTAGGCGTCGCGGGATCTTGGATGTTCGAGGAAGAAGTGGATGGTAGGGACGGTGGAGTTTGCGCTGCAAGTGATGTTGAAGCTGTCGAAGCGTCTGCAGAAGACACAGCTGGCTCTCCGACTGAAGAAGCTGGGACCGTCGCTGACGCGGACGCACCCACTTCTTGCGGTTTCGACGCCGCATTCTGAGTGACGAACGGCGCGTAGGCATAAAATGGCACACTATATGCCTGACTCCCTACGGTACTCCCTATTCCCGACGTATACACAAAGCTATACTTGGCTGTATACAAGTTGGCGCGGGTTACTGTCGTCGTCGGGGGCGGAGGTGGTGGAGGTGGGAGCTGAACTTCCACCTGAATCGTCTCTTTCTTGCTGACCCATCGCAGGACGGGACCTTCGATGGCTTGCTTCACCACGCGCGCTTTGGCGCGTTTCTCTTCCTCAAGACGTAGATAGTTTTTGTGTTCCGAGATGTTCCCCTCTTCAGTGTCGAGCGCCCGAGCGATAAGTTCGTCTTGCGTCGGTAATCGAGTAGCGATCTTTGTTTTCTTGGGAATAGCAGCCTACGTCCGAGACATCCTCATTCTCGTAAGCCAAACTATAGACGCCAGTCCAAACGAGGAGCACGCACCCGCTTCTCCTCAGCGTCCTTGATACGATTCACAGTCGCCGAGGTATTCATGACTGTATATCGCCTCTGGCTTTGCCTCTTGGCACCCGCCGTTCCGGCACCCCCCTCGATGACCTCACCAGTTTCAGCATTCATAACGACACCCAGAGAGACGCGGCGTTTAGGTTTTTGTGCGGGCCTCGGTTGGGAGGCGCTCGCTTCGGGGTTGAAGGTCACCCGCTGGCGTGCATGGGCTGCTGCGGTGGCTTTTTCAATACGTGCGCGAAAGGTCTAGGGATGCGAGAGAGTGAGCGAGAGAAAAGTGAACGTCTGGTTCTCGAAACGAGGGTATGCAACGTACCTTGCGCTCTTTCCGCTCCTCCTCTCGAGCGGCCCTATCTCCTTCATCTACGTCCTCTTGTGCCGCCTCTTCGTCGGTACTCGCAAAATCTGACTCAAAGATATCCTCCTCCTCTAACGTGGTGGCACGCGCCAAAAGCAAATTGAGCCATAAGAGGCGTGATGTAAAACAAGTCAAACATACCCTTTTCGACGACGAAATCGATATCCTCCTCAGCTTCTGGGGTTTCCTCAAGTGCGAGCTCGGCCAAGGCAAGCTCCATCCTGGCGACAGTCAGCGAATCGTTGGCGACGATATCGTCCCAGCAATACGCACCTGTTCCCTGCTGTACTCCGCTTTGGCCTCCGTAAAGCGAGATTCTCTTCCTCTGCCATGTTGGATGGTGGTAGCGTGCTCGCTGGTGTCGTCGTTGGAGATGTAATCACCCAAAAAAGGCACGCAAAGCCTTGGGAATTCAACACCGCCAAACACCGCGGTTATTCACTCCTAACTTTAGCAAGTCACTACTGCGAACAACAACCTAAAAACTGTATCAGATATCGACAGCGAGGGCGTCACGAGTCGCCATTTTGCCACTCGTCGCATGATCACTCTACGGATGACCTCGGCGCATAAGTTGAGTTGGTCCCAAAAATCCAATATAGTTGTGACGCACACCGTCTCGCTCGCTCGAGATCCCGTTCATCATATTCCATTGCATATCACGCGGAAAGGTGTTTGAAACCTTTCAACGGAGCGGAGGTACGTACCTTGGCTGCGCGCGCAGGAAGAGCAGACATGACGCGAGAGCTACATCTAGCGTAAAGTTTGGGATCGGGTCGTTTCCCCTGTCGTGGATATCCGGTAGAAGACTCTTTCACACCAATCACGCATCTAGTGGTGTCCCACCGCCGAGTTCTCTGCCGTATAGCAAGGGAGAACGGAATCTCCCTGATCTCTACATCTTGCCCTACACCCCCCTTATTCGTGCTAGACGGTGCGATCCATCGGATTCTCCAACCGAAGGGAAACGTTTCGTCGCCATCAGTCAAACCAAAGCCGCAAGCAAGAGCGAACTCTTTTCCGTAGACTCGGAAGTGGGCTGCATCGGTGAGCGCACCGAGGGCTTCGCAACGTTCCCGCGGAGACGAAGAGGAATCCAGCATTTCTAGGGTCGTCGATAGTCGCAAAGAACGTATGGGTCCGCCTTGCCTGTCACGGTTTCCCCAATTGGACAAAGCCGTTCGAGTCCGCGTTCGCAGGACACTGCGATTCACAGGATCATCGGGTGCGAACTCAAACGTCCCGAACTATTTCTGCGTGTCATACGACCATTGGAGACGAGGGGAGTCCGCGAGGTAATCCACTCCATCGAGTTTCGCTCTGTGATTGAGAGACCATGTGGACGATAGACGATGGACGATGGCGAGACGAACGAGATCACGTCGACGTTTCGTAGACATATGGCAGTGGACGAGTCTGGTCGACGGGATTATACGTGCGCGAGGTTCGCGTTGAACGAGACGATGAGGTCTGTGCAGGTACCGTTCCATCAACAAATTCTCTATATCCATCTCGGTCCATAGTTGTAGTGTGCTCGCTGTCCAGCTACCAGCTGCTCGTAGCTGCTGTCAGATATGCTATTCACCTTGGTGTTGTTTCGGCCTCGTGCTTGCACTCGATTATCTACCGACCATGGAATGCGAACGTCACTGGAGAACGCGGTATCACGGGCAATTCTCTCTGGATGCTTGTAAGAGCATTGAGTGCTTTTTGCGTTTCGGTCACAAGAAGAGATCAGAGTCGCGGGTCAACCTGCTACAATGAAACGTCATGCCAAAGGAAGCTGACGCTAACCCATAGTAGCCTGAGAAGCGAGTTGAGGGATAGCTCAGATCTGGTTCGTATGACCACCGTCGAACTGCCCACATCGTCTTGATCACTGATCGGAAACCAGCGAACTGCATCGCCGACGTAAGATAGATCACTTCCTCCGAACTCTCTCTACATGCGGGGTTGAAGAGGGTATATTGTCTAGAAGAAGTGAACGACATGGGAGACAACACAATCCTAAAGTTCCCGCAGGGTGAGGCCAAGATCTCCATTGACTTTGCGCGCATAGTTATTGTACGGAGCCTTAATGAAAGGTCTCGAGCGCCTGCCAGTGCTTGTGGATCAGCAATGGAATATGGACGGGACCTCGATCGAGTAAGACGACAAGCACATCGCAACTATACTGGCTTGCATTCACAATAGTAACCGGGCCGTCACTTGCCGCGTGGTGGAGGTCGGGGAAGGGAAAGGGAAGAAGGAAATGTGAGAGGGCAGGCAACTCTCCAATGGCCTCTTCGAGATCCGCTACTGCGCCGAGCTGGTTGAAGCGAGCCGAGAGACATGATGCGAAGTTGTTCAACGAGAATGAGCGACCATAGCGTCCTTGCGGGCGTAGATCTGGTGCTTCTCGGTGGAGGACAATGGCGTCCTCGAGATCCACAACTGCGCCGAGCTGGTCGTAGCGAGTCGAGAGACAGAATTCAAGGTTGTTCAACGAGGATCAAGGTGTCATTGTGGGTGCAGCTCTAGTCGTTCTCGGCAGAAAACAACGGCTTCGTCGAGGTATCTTGTCCCCCCTCCTTGCCTGAACTCACCAACAAGAGAATTTGTCCGTGAGTGCGACTTCTTGGCTACAAGTCACATCATTTCACTACACAATACACATACGTGACGAAAAAGTACCTCTTGAAACGCTGCGGACTGACGAAATCTTCTTAAACCAGATCACGGAGTCGATAACAGATGTTGAAGACACCTGTCGAACTTGGAAAAGATCAATTGATTACTCTTCTGGATGAGAGAACGAGACACGTACTATCTGAGGGTTGGTTAGACTTGATCCGACGTGGTGCGAGGGAACGATCTGTGATAGGGTTCGGTCTTCGGTGTCACCGTGTGGGACCGATTTCGATCACTCTCCAAACGCGTCCAGGGATAAATCAGTGACTCCCTCCTTCCTCGACCGCGCCCGTTCCAGCTCTGCTGCCTCAGCCTTCAACACTTGGCAGGCTGCCTGCCGCAACCAAGCGTCCTCACTGATGACGCACTCGTCATCTCGCCCGATCCAGACCCCGTCCATATTCCATTACAGATTACACAGAAAGGTATTTGAGATCTTTCAACGGAGCTGCGTGTCTTGACTGCGCGCGCAGGAAGGGCAGACTCGGACATGGCTCGATAGCTTGCGTGCTTCTCAGGCAGAGTTTGGGATCCTAGATCGTTTTCCCTATGGTAGATTTCCTGCAGAAGACTCTGAAATTTTTTTAGGTGAAACAGTTGCCAGGTGGAAAAGAATTCAGCGTCGAGTCGTTCAAATCGTTGACGAGTGTCAGAAGCTCCGCTGCGAGAACACCCAGGACAGCAGATGGAAGCCAAGTGTTCTCGATCCAAAAGTATGGTTAATTCGCTTGCGACATTGGCAACTAGGATTAGGGAGCCGTTACAATACATACACAAGGACACCTTCTCTACGTGCCAGAGTCCAAATAGCATATTAGATAAACGACAAGTACGAGAATGCAAAGCGAGATAGCAAACAAGGGTATAGAACTAAGCACCGAGATGTATATAGAGAATACGTTGATCGAGTGGTACGTTGACCAATTTCATTGTCTTGTTCAGCGCGTACGCTGCACGGGTATGATCTAGCCTTCCGGACTCGTTCACCATATGCTTGTAGAACGTCGACGTGATCTGGTTCGTATGACCATCGTCGACCGCCCACATCGTCCCAATCACGGAACGGAAGCCAGAAAATTGCATCGCCGCTGCGAGATGAATGACCTGGTCTGGACTCTCCTCATCTCCAACAATCGTATGGCATGCGGAGAGATACGCGAATACAGGCTTCTCCAAATCGCACCTAATGATGTGCTCGATCGTAAACCGTCCGTCATGGAGAGCGAACGCAGACTCAAAGGGTCGTTGCCGGTTCGGAATTCCATGACATGCAAGGTGAACCCATTGGTTCCTGCCCAACGCCTCAGCGACCCGTGAAATGCAGGAATCCGGACCTTCGATTTGGGTGAATGTAGTAGCAAGCCCGTCGACGCACTGACCGATGTTGGCCAGTTCCGAGCTAACGGAGAAGAGCTCGCTTTCCCCAACGGCACTCGCTTGTCCGATGGCAACGATGCGTGGACTGTCATTCACAGCAACCGGAGAACCGAGCTGTTGAGCGCGAATGAGAGCACTCAGGGTGAGAGTGTAAGACGATATATAGAGGTCACTGAGACTCCGTTGACCTTTCCTGTACGGACCCGCAGCATGCAAGGGCAGAAGAGAGAACTTTGCGGTAGGACACCACCATATGCGGGAACCACGAGGGAGTATTGGCTCGAGGAAATCGACGATGGGTGAGACCATCTCATCCCAGAGCTTGCGTAAAATGACCGCCAGGTCTGTCGTCACGTCGGCCCTTCTTGCGCGCGCAGTCAACGTTCGGAGCTCCATAGACAGGTCTCGAGCACCTGCTTGTGTGATCCGCAGTGGAATATGGACGGGATCTCGATCGAATAAGACGACGAGCGCATCGCAACTATACTGGCTTGCATTTACGATGATAACGGGCCCTCCACTTGCCGCGCGTTGGAGGTCAGAGAAAGGTGGTGGTAGAAGGAAATGGGAGAGGCCAGGCAGCTCGCGAATCTTGGCCGCGACACGCCTCAGTTCAGTATTGAGGAGGTACAGCCGATCGTGTTGATCAGAACCAGGTGAATTGAGAGCACTGCGAATATGCGAGGTCAACCGTGTGAACTCCTCAGCCAGCTCATTTCCGGTCGGGCCGGACGCAATGACATCGTCAAGCGGTGAACGTAGGCGAGCGAGCTGGCTCCAAAAGACACCCCGTCCCTGCTCCAGAAGCTCGACTGCACGTGGAAGTGAACGGTCACGAAGACATGCAGAGAACGCATCCACTGCGAGCGACGGCGTCACCTTCTTCAGGAGGTCAAGATGGCGAGGTAATGATGGAAGGGTAGAGAGGTGTTCGACAAGCAGTCGAAGAGAGGTTCTATATGCCAAAAGTGTGGATTGATGGCGGAAACTCTCAGCAGCGCGGATCCAAGCTCGAGTGGCAGACAGATCAGCGAGAGACACCGTTTGAGGTATATCTGCCAGCTGAAGATAGGAACTGAATTGCGCCTCCTTGTCTTCTGCCAGTCCCGATCGTGTGAACTGAGTGTGATAGACAAAGTTGCACAATGCAGTTGATCGATCAGGGTGTCCTTGCGGGCACAGCTCTAGTGTTTCTCGATCGAGGACAATGGCCTCTTCGAGATCCGCTACTGCACCGAGCTGCTCATAGCGAGTCGAGAGACACAATGCAAGGTTCTTTAACGAGAGTGAACGATAAAGGTGTCCTTGCGGGCACAGCTCTAGTGCTTCTCGGGTTAGGACAATGGCCTCCTCGAGATCCGCTACCGTACCGAGCTGCTTGCAACGAGTCGAGAGACACAGTGCAAGGTTGTTCAACGAGGATGAGCGAATAGGGTGCCTTTGCGGGCACAGCTCTAGTGCTTCTCGGTTGAGGACAATGGCCTCCTCGAGATCCGCTACTGCACCCAGCTGCTCGTAGCGAGTCGAGAGATACGCTGCAAGGTTGTTTAACGAGCATGAACGATTAGGGTGTCCTTGCGGGCGCAGCTCTAGTGCTTTTCGGTTGAGGACAATGGCCTCTTCGAGATCCGCTACTGCACCGAGCTGCTTGTAGCGAGTCAACAGACACGATGCAAGGCTGTTCAACGGGGATGAGCGATTAGGGTGTCCTTGCGGGCGCAGCTCTAGTGCTTCTGAGGACAATGGCCTCCTCGAGATCCGCAACTGCACCGAGCTGCTTGTAGCGAGTCGAGAGACACGCTGCAAGGTTGTTCAACGGGGATGAGCGATCAGGGTGTCCTTGCGGGCACAGCTTTAGTGCTTCTCGGTTGAGGACAATGGCCTCCTCGAGATCCGCAACTGCACCGAGCTGCTCGTAGCGAATCAAGAGACACGATGCAAGGTTGTTTAACAAGGGTGATCGATCAGGGTGTCCTTGCGTCCACAGCTCTAGTGCTTCTTGGTTGAGGACAATGGCCTCCTCGAGGTCCGCTACTGCACCGAGCTGCTTGTAACGAGTCAAGAGACACAATGCAAGGTTGTTTAACGAGAGTGAACGATCAGGGTGTCCTTGCTGCCACAGCTCTAGTGCTTCTCGGTTGAGGACAATGGCCTCCTCGAGATCCGCTACTGCACCCAGCTGCTCGTAGCGAGTCGAGAGACAAAATGCAAGGTTGGTTAATGGGAATGAACGATCAGGGTATCCTTGCGTCCACAGCTCTAGTGCTTCTCGGTTTAGGACAATGGCCTCCTCGAGATCCGCAACTGCACCGAGCTGCTTGTAGCGAGTCGAGAGACACGCTGCAAGGTTGTTCAACGGGGATGAGCGATCAGGGTGTCCTTGCGTCCACAGCTCTAGTGCTTCTTGGTTGAGGACAATGGCCTCCTCGAGGTCCGCTACTGCACCGAGCTGCTTGTAACGACTCAAGAGACACAATGCAAGGTTGTTTAACGAGAGTGAACGATCAGGGTGTCCTTGCGGGCACAGCTCTAGTGCTTCTCGGTTGAGGACAATGGCCTCCTCGAGATCCGCAACTGCACCGAGCTGCTTGTAGCGAGTCGAGAGACACGATCCAAGGTTGTTCAACGGGGATGAGTGATCAGGGTGTCCTTGCGGGCACAGCTCTAGTGCTTCTCGGTTGAGGACAATGGCCGCCTCGAGATCCGCAACTGCACCGAGCTGCTCGTAGCGAATCGAGAGACACGATGCAAGGTTGTTTAACGAGAGTGATCGATCGGGGTGTCCTTGCGGGCGCAGCTCTAGTGCTTCTCGGTTGAGGACAATGGCCTCCTCGAGATCCGCTATTGCACCGAGCTGCTTGTAGCGAGTCGACAGACACAGTACAAGGTTGTTCAACGGGGATGAGCGACCAGGGTGTCCTTGCGGGGATAGTTCTAGTGCTTCTCGGGAGAGAACGACTGTTTGGTCGAGGTATCTGGTCCCCCCTCCTAACCTGAACTTATTAAGAAGAGACTTTTCCCGTGAATGCAACTTCTTCGCTGCGAGTCACGTCACATCACTATCATACTGCGCACACACATGACGAAAAAGTACCTCTGTGGGCTGACGAAATTTTCTTAAACCAGATGATCACGGGGTGCATCATCATGACGGATGTTAGATGGAGCTGTCGAACATGGGAAGGGTCAATACGTCGTTGTTCCTGACAACAAAACGGGAAACATACTGTGTGGAACTCGATTCGACGTGGTTGTTTGAGGAAACACTGGATGTCGTGCGCGCGGGTCAGGTGACCCTCCATAGCTGTGTTACAATACCTGGTGATACAGTAGCATTTATACGTTATGAGAAAGTCTACTGTACTTATTCGCCATGCCACGTTACTAAGGGTATAGTTAGTACTTTTACTGGTATAGTATACGAAACAGTACACTTCAAAGACTCATCTAAAGATTGGTCGTGGTCCTGACTGGTGCTGACCATCGCTCACCGTCAACAACCAGCTTATCATAGTCGACCAACCCACTGATGATGTCGCCAAAAGTCCAACAGGACACGACAACACCGTCACGGTCAACCCAACCTCCCAACCGGCAGACCACCACCACCCGTCGATCAAAGCACGTCCAATATATCCGCACTCTTGCACAACTCTTTCAACGACGCGCCCTCTAGCACCTTCACCTCGATCACACAGTCCGCAGCCACCCTCTTACACGCGTTCTGGCGCGTCGGCGTCAACAACAGCGCCCCAAACGGCTGCCTCAGCCGTACGATGAACTGCAACACGTGCGTCCGCCGGTCGTCCGCTGATATCGACGCCGGGGGCAGGAGCGACGTCGTGTCATGCGCGGGCCCGGCAAACGTCAGGCCAGTCCCGGTCCGTCCGGGAAACTGTAAAGTTTTGAAGCGCGAGGCGAAGTGCGATCGTCGCGCTAGTATCGTCGTCGCCGTCGTCGTCCGCGGCGGGGGCAGAGGTGAACTGGAAGGGCCAGCGGACGATGAGACGTCCGACCGGCCGTCTATGCTTCCCTCGGGCGTCGTCGTCTCTACGATGCTTCCGACAGGGTGGCGGTGGAGAAGAAAGTCGATCCAAGGATGCACGAGGTAAAGGGTTTCAAATCGGGAGAGATCCTCCTTCGTCCTGATCTCCACGATGCCGAGCCCATCTGTTAATGCGCGATACACGCGGTCCGACTCGTTCCGAGAGAGCGATAGTCGGCCGAGTTTGAAACTGATACAAGGAAGCCTCATCCGTTTGTCTGCCAACATTGGCACGGGGAGATCGCCGAGTTTTCTATACAACTTTTCGGCCTGATCGAAATAGGATGTGGAGACATGCAATCCAGAAGTGGCCCTGTCCATTTCGGTAATGGAAGGTGGAATATGCGTCGTTGGAGGCTGGCTAAACACAGCGATCTCGAAAGGGAGGCAGCTGTTGAAGGTTCCAGATTTCCCCGTCCACGCAAGGATACTTGTGTCTCCTGAGCTGGTGAGTAACTGCGCCAAGAGTTTCCCGAGCGCCTTGTCCCCCTCACCGTACAAGATCGGCAACGAAGCAGAAAATATACCCAATAACGAGTATGCCGCATCCTCGGTGAGCGTCGTCTTTCGTCGCGAAGCTAGAGATAGCTTGGCCCGAATGTCATCCAAACCTGGACAGAGCGACGTCAAGATTTGTGGGGAGATGCTCGTTGCTTTCTCCATCTCCGAGATGATCTCGGGCGACTCCTTGTGGTTGGGGATGTCGAGATTCAAATACGGGGTCCAGTCCTCGGTGTAGAACCGCACCACCTTGGACGCATGGTACTCCTGGAACGTCCAGGCACGCTGATTCCAAACGCTCTTCACCAGATCACCAGAGGAACGAACATCGCGGAGGTAAACGATCGTCACCGTGGAGCCCTCATACCACTTGAACATGGAGACCAAGGCTTCTTGGAGAATGAAATGATCCGCCTTGTTGATACAGCATGTATCACTCCATGCCCAGTGAAGCCCGTCATCCCGCACAATCTTGCAAAACGTTCGAAGCTTATTGTGAGTGAGAGACTCCTCGAGCTTATACACGACAACGTGTATGACTTTCTCGAATAGAGGTTCCTTATCTTCCCACCGGTGTGAAAAGGTGGCGTAGCGGTAGTACTGCGTAACTTCGTGTTCGATGCGGGCGTCGTCGATGTTCGTGGTCATAGAGGAGACCATCGCCTTGAAGACTGACTGTTCTTCGAACGATGATGCTTGCTCGGATTTCTCGCAAAGACTACCAGAGCTGGTGTTGATGAGGACACGCGGTAAGTCGCGTATGGCATCCCGAACAGCGCTGCGGATCGCGGTCCTTGTAGCTGATGGACTTATGTAGCCTTCACGACGCTCTGGGAAGTAACATCAGTAGAAGAGACTTGGTAAGATGTCGATACACTTACGGCGAATTTCTGGATCAGACGAGTCTGCCATCTTGGAGAGCATCGTCTCGAATGCCTTTATGGCATCGTCATACTCTCCTTCCTTGTGTAGTGCCGCGTGCTTCCTCTCGTAGCCCCATGGGGACGACGGATCGAGTTTGATTACCTGGTACAATACGTCCATAAAGAACAGACCTCCATAAGACAAAGCAGCTCACCTCATTCGCATCGTTCAATGCGTCCTCCAAAGATCCCCTGGCCATGTACGTCTCACTTCGCTTGATGAAGAGCCCCGCTCGTGACGGCGGATCAAGACACAGTGCGGCCGAATACTCGGAAATGGCCTCGTCGTACCGCTTAGCAACGACTGCCGCATCTCCACGACACTCGAGTTTCTTGGAAAAACATTGCTTAAAGTCTGGACGTGAAATCGTCGTGTCAACGACGATACCCTACACACGGTATGCACGACTACTCGCCAAGAATCCATTCCGCCTGCCCGGAGAGTGCATTCTCACTTCCCAGTTCGCGTTGCATTTGATGGAAACATTCGGTGGCATCCGTTATCTGGTCCAGTATATCGAGTTGTTCACAGATGGCCCGATAGATTGTGAATTTCGGGGCAGTAAACTTCAGATCAACAAAGCGTCAAGCCCGCAAAGGACACCAGAGGAAAGGCATACTCACGTTTCCAGTGGCAGACAGGGCGTCTTTCCAAGGACCACTAGCCAGTTTTACTTTTGCCCACTCTCTCAAGAGCGGTGTGGGGGATGATGGGGGGAGCAGGGTATCATGTTGTCCCGTGGATGCTGCATCAGGACCACTTGCAGGCGCGGTGAGACATCGTTGCATGAAATCTGCGTGAAATGTTATATGTAAAGTAGGCGAACAGATCGCAAATAACTCACCAGATGACCACTTGGCGATTTGGACCTCTTTTTCAACGATACTTGGCATCTCCAGTAGTAACTCGCCGGCCTCCTTCGTGCGACCCACCGTATACAGGGCCTCGCAAAGTTGCTCTTGAATCGTGATGCCAAGATCATCGAACTTCCATCCAGATATCTGACCCAAAGGTATTTATATGCGCTCAAATCATGCAAAGCAGGAAGGCTTACCAGCGAGATTATGAAGAGCGGTCGACTCGCGTGACGTCGCATTTGGGTTCGCGCAAGCTTGAAATCTTGTATCGCGCCCTCATAGTCACGGAGATCCATATGCGACTTTCCGCGGAGAAAGTGCATATATGCCTACCTGGGATGAGCGACATTCACTGTGTAGGAGGGCGTTATGCACGTACCTGAACCACATAGCATATGGAGTTGAAGTGCACCGTTTCGATGAGGTCGCCTACGCGCGATATCGCATCCATTTGATCCCCGGCAATAAACATGATGACAGCCTAGACAATACGAGGAAGCGAGGAGGGGAGCAGTCGGGGAAAACGGGATACATACCTTCATCAAGAGAATGAAGCTGACATGAGTCAAGTGGAAACGCTCGAACGCAATGTCGCATGCCCGGTACCCGTCGTACTTTTCCTCCTTTCCGACGAGCGCTACGCTTTTTGCAATGTAGCCAGCGACGGATGGCTTAATGTTGAGAGACTGGGTATCGATGAGCGTCAGCATCAAAACGCACGCGAGAAGAGAGTGGCACATACCTCCTTCGCATCGCGAAGCGCACCGTCCCAGTCCTCCAAGCGTGTTTTGACGAGCGCTCGACCAGCAAGCGCATGGTGATTTGGGTCCTGAGACGTAGATATGGCTGCGGTCAACGATGCTTCCGCATTTTCGAGTTGATCGGACCTCCACGCATCCAGCGCCGCATCGTCGATCTGGATGCCCGGCTCCTGGAAGGTGGGATGCAAGCGAGGCAGAGGGATTGATTCCTATATGAGGATATGCTGGTGAATACGTCGTGATATATTAAAAGCAGTATACTTGCGGTGATGTGGGCCATATTGTAGACGGTGATCTTCCCATGCTCTCCAGCGGCCACGAGAGAGAGGTTGTCTGGAGAGCGCGCGATTGACCGTATACTTTGAGGGTGCTGTATGAGAGCGAGCTGAGCATGGGTCGTTGTGTCCCAAACCGTGAGGGTGCGGCGTGTAGCGTAGTGGACGAATTGGCCATGCTGTGGCAGGGCGATGCAGGAGGCGTCGGTGCTATCTGGAACTGGCCACTCAGAGACTGAAAATCCTGTGGATGCATCGATTCGCTTGATTACACCGTCCGAGACGACGATCAAACAATCGTTTGACTCCCAGAGAAGACCGCTGTTGAACCATGGGAGTACTTTGATTGGGATGGTGATGAGCAAAGTGCCGTCGGTGTTGTATATGTGAATTGAGCTGGGAATGGCGATCGCAAAGCGAGTACCCTGGGTCGAGTACTTGGCTGCGATGACTACGTCGTCATGCTTGAGTGGTCCGACGACACGCTGGCGAGTTGCAACGTCCCAGACAGAGGCTGTGTGGTTGAGCGATCCCGTGACAAGGCGCGTCGAGTCGGGAGAAAACTCGACGCCGTTCAAGTACGTCTCTGGGTGTGAGAACACGCGCGTGTACGTCTTGGCATCCCAGATGACCAGCGCACTGTACGTCCCTGCAGCGATCCATCGCCCGTCATTGGACACGGCGAGACACCGCACATACCCTGCGTTCATCGACCCCACCTCTGTCCCGTCTGACACCCGACACACTCGAATTCCCTCCTGGCCACCGCTCAAAATATACTCTCCATCCACTGAAAATGTCACCGCCCGTACGTCGGTCAAACCAGAGTCGATGTCGACGAGGGACGAACACCCTTGTCCCGCGTTCAACGCAGCGTCGTCGGTCGCCGGTGGCATGGTTATGAGAGGGAAAACGAACGATGGAGGGAGTCCGCAGCACCTCCAGGCATTTATATATGTACGGTGGTGTTGGTTGGTATAGCCCGCGTTCCTTGACCTCGTGTTTCCGGCTAGGGCTGTGTTCTCTTTCATGTTCACGCCCAACACCGCTCGACCTGTACAGGGACCGCGGGCCATGCAGCCAATCGAAAGGCCCTCCATTGCCATCATTGCCTCCATGAAACGAACCAAGGACTGCACTCCGGGTCTTAGTGCGGGGCCACGGGTGTAAAATGATGACCCAAGCCACAACGACGTGCGCACCGACTGCGACGAGCAGACGCCCGGCAAATCCTCACCACGCTTGTCCTGTATCCGCTCGACGAATTCAACGCAGCGTCACATACTTGCACGACCCGGATCAGCAGTAGATCACAGGGGTGAATCTTACACAGCTCACAAGCACAGCCCACCGAAACATTGTACGTACATCTGCAAGTCGGTCCAAGCAAATCAAGACAATCCCCCCAGACCCCACGTCTACTTATTCAGCTCCTCTGACCTCTTCTTGAGCTCCTCTCGACTCTGGAGGATGACATCAACATCGCTCGCAGCGCATACAGTCACACTCATCACTCACCAGCGGTGCATCCAACTTGTTCAACAGCTCCTGGCTCGGGATATAAGGCCCCCGAGCATGATGCGCCATTACGGCCGGGTTGCCTGCCAGCCCTGCGTCTGCGTCCCCACCGACGAGTTCGGCAGGGTCGTTCGACTTCTGTACTCATGCGGTTGGTCAGCGACGAGTCCCGCATAGCGGGATGGGACTGACCGCTGGGTGAGGTAAGATGTTGAAGCGCTGCTCCGTCTGGGAGTTATTGGCACTGTTCTTTCCTGACATGACGAGTTGGAGATGGAGAACAGCTCGGTGGCCCCTTAACTAGGCTGCGCCTTTGCATGACGTCATCTTGCTGCGCCTGTGGCGGGCAGTGCAGCCAAACCAGTCGTGACGCGTGACGGACTGCGACGAGCGTACAAGCGGAAGCAGGCCAGAGACGACTACGACGGAAGGAAAAGGAGAACTCTATCAGGCGAAGATGGGTATCGTACAGCCGACTATAAGCTAACCAGACTTAAACCAGAACATCGAATACCGTAACAGCAACTGGATCCTTAAATAAGCATTTACAAGTAAAAAGACCACATCCAAGCTCGCGACTACACGTGTTGGTAGCAAGAAAAGTTGGGATAGACAGAGGTAACGACGGCCGACATGGGCAAGTAGAACGACGTGTTCACTTTGACAGCATCATCTGATTCAAGAAGCTGAGCGAGACGATCAGGAAAATAAGGGACGCTGCGTCCTCCTCACCTTGACAAATTCTAAACATTGGAGTGAGTAGCCATTCAGGACGGTGCACATGCATGTTACTGACCATCATAATTGATCTGGCCATCGCCGTCCACGTCCGCCTCGCGGATCATCTCCTCCACCTCGGTCTCGGTCAACTTCTCCCCTACGACTCACATTAGCCACATCCCCCCAATCTTTAAAGTGAAACCTACCCAAGTTGGTCATCACGTGCCGCAACTCCGCTGCGCTGATGAACCCGTTGCCGTCCTTGTCGAACACCTTGAACGCCTCCCTGATCTCTTCCTCGCTGTCCGTGTCGCGCATCTTGCGCGCCATCATGGTCAAAAACTCGGGAAAGTCGATCGTGCCGTTTCCATCTGCATCGACTTCGTTGATCATGTCTTGCAGCTCGGCCTCGGTCGGGTTCTGGCCCAGCGAGCGCATCACCGTGCCAAGCTCCTTGGTGGTGATCGTGCCATCGCCATCTGTGATGAACGGATTGGTCAGCATTATTCGCAGTGGGGAGATGTGGATGGATAGTTTTGACCTTTGTCGAACAGGGAGAATGCTTCCTTGAATTCTGGGCAGACTCAGGATGGGGTGGTTTAGAGGATGGATCTACGCACCGGAGATTTGTTCTGTGTGTCGATACAAGAAATGAGCGCATGAGCGGGTCGTCCAGCACGTATCGACACCCACCTTCAGACTGGGTAAATTGCCCGATATCGACTTATAAGCCGATGGTTACCACGTGATGTTCTAGAAGACGCACCAGCTGATCTGCCATATTCTAGAAACACGTCAGACTGTGTTAGGGAAAAGTGTCTGTTGGGAAATTGCTATGGTCGTGGTCGAGAGACAAGATGCAGGATGACGATGGAGGGCAAGAGCTCGTAGAGCAGGTCTATATCTCGGCAATCGCCATGGCTAGATCAGGTGACCTTCCAGTGCCCGCAACCCAGGGCTGCTCAAGAAACATGTTCTCCGACGATCAGGACACAGGGTAAACTAGGAAAAATGGCGCATATATTACAGGCTGTGTAATTTCCGTGATTTAATATCTAATCCCATTCGTCATCGTCCTCATCCTCGTTGTCGCTGTCCCCGAGCTTCTTGCTTCTCTGCAGCAGCGCCGCAGCAAGCGCAGCAGTCAAGTCTCCACCCGCAGCCGTGCCGTTGCTGGTGCTGGCACTCGGTTCCTCTGCCACAGGTGCGGGCGGTGGCGCAGGGTTTGATGACGGACCCGGTGTCTTCCGCAAATTCGCCACGCTCTGGCCACGGATTGATGCCAACAGGTCAGTTCGGCCAGGCTGTGGAGGTGGTGTAACCAAAGTAACTCCCGGCGGAGGCGGTGGTGGTGGTGGTGGTGGTGGTGGAAGACCTTCTTGAGGTGGAGGGGATCCACCGGCTCTGGGTTCCGGTGGAGGGGGCGGGGGCGGGGGCAGTGCGGGTGCGGGTGGAGGGGGGGGAGATAATGTTGGTGGTGGTATGCCATTGGGACGCACTGGAGGAGGGGGCCGTGCCGGTGGTGAGACGATTGGCCGAACCGGCGGCGGCGGTGGCGGCGGAGTTGGGGGCGAATTCACTGGCCGGGAAGGCGGTGGAGGTCTCACTGGAGGAGGAGGTGCTACGGATGGGTTAGGGGAAGCCACAGGATTACGTTGTGTGCGCGGAGGAGCAGGCGGAACGGATCGCGGTGGCTGCCTAGGCGGAGCCTGCGGAGGTGAGGGTGCTGCGTGTCCATTGGTCGGGGTACTGATATTTTGTATAACAGGCTGTGGAGGTTTCCTGGCAGGGGGCTGCGGTGGTTGGGCCGGTGGGGGTGGGGGTGCCACGTCTCCGTTGGTCGAAGTGACGCTATTCGAAGTGGCATGGGTAATTCGCCGAGGGACGGGTGGGGGCGGTGGCTTCTTGGGAGGTGGCGCCGCTTCAGCTATATTTTGTTTCTGCGCGTTGCGAACAAAGTCTTGAATGAATTCCTTGTTTTGTTCAAGGAATTTTTCAGCGAATCCTTCACCTCGGAGATCCCGAACCAGTGAAAGCCATGACTCGTCGACGTTGTTGCTTGAGTACCCCCCTTCCTCGTCAAACCCGACATGCGCTACATGTCTGAACGAATCAGGCTGAGGTGCTGAAATCATTGACTTGTCTATCTTTCCACCTTTCTTGACCTTTTGCGGCTCCGGAGAAACCTTGGTAGCTAACATGCACCATAAGCACAGCGGGTCTCGTGTTCGTAGCATGCTCACGTACCTTTCTCCGCCTTGCGTGTAGTGACTTTCTTGTAGAACAAGTTTGCATCCTTCTCTTCTGCGAACACGATGCCGATCATGCATTCCTAGAAGAAGTATATATGTGAGTCATCATCCTCTGGTCAGCGATCAACTCACATCACCGGGGAACGAGTGGAAGAAAGGCCGGTCTTTGTTATACTCGAATTGAGTATACAGCTCGTGGTGCCATATGACGCCGCGCGTGCCAGTGAAGTCCACCAACTTGAAGTCGAACGCATCTTTCGACTTGTCGTAGGTGAACGCCAGCGCTCCCTGCAGTCCACTGTATGACCATTTGTCACGCTGGGGATGTGCAAAGTATATGCGGGCAGGGACTGCAGTGAATATCTTGTTGTTGGAGGATGGAATTGCGGTTGTGATCTTTGCCTTCTCTTCCGGAGTTAGAGACTTTGCAGGCATTTCAGGAGTACTATGGTGTGGTGTCAGAGAACATCAAAGCGTCTCACCGGATTGATGCGGTGCACTCATTTCCTCATGCGGGTGGCGTGAGAAAATGTGATCGCAGTCTCATCCGCAGTCCCGATTTGCAGAGTTGAAACACCGAAGCCAGACGGCCGCGCCTCCATCCGTGATTGATCGTTTGATGGGGCCTTCGAGGGTTACATGGGCATCCATTGTTTCATTCAGTCAATGCACAATCTACAAAATGTAAATGTCTTGTGCCGTTGGTCAACATGGTATGCGACGTCGCGTGATGCACAACTGCAAAGGCGCGAGTGGTGTCCGGTGTCTCACTGCGCTGACTACCTATTTTACTAGTTCAACCGACAGGCCCCATCAAACGATCAATCACGAATGGAGGCGCGGCCGCGTCCGGGTTTCCATACCGCCTGAATCCGAGCACACGATCACTGGGAAAGTACCTATTCAAGCGACTTCTCTTCGGAAGTTGACATCATTGACATATGCTCCAGCGCTGTCCGCTAGACATATCATTTCGCATCACTACTCGCACGTTACTGTCATTTCTTTGTCATTGGGCACAGATGTCAGCCTGAGTCATCTGACATGTTTCCAGCGACCCTCGGACATGGACTCGCTGAACAAAGTATAGCCCACTGCCCGTCCTTCAAAGGAAACGATGAGCTTGCAGAAGTCACCAATGACCATGGTGAACCGTATTCCGAGTGAGGAAGGGAGGTGATCAATCAAGGTTTCATTCAAATCAGAGTGCCGTTTGCGGACGGACACTTCAAGTTGTGTATCTGAAACGGTGCCGGTAAGCGGACTATGGTGACACACCGTGCTCGAACTGACGTCGCTAGATCTACCCCACCATCTCTATTCTTCCTACGTCAAGGTCCTGACCATTAGCAATCATTTAACCGTGCTACAGAGGCATGGTGAGTTTATAATTTTACAGTTGGCATGACTCCAGATCGACCTAACTCTTGAAGATGTACATCATCCTGAGAGATCAGCGATGGTACCATGTACTGTGAGCTCCTTATGCGACCGAGCGGATCTATAGAGCACATGGAGCCACGCTGAAATGTCAGGCGGACCTTCAACCAAATGTCGTTCTGCTCCTTGTATGGGTCTGTGACAAGGCGTAGGGCGATGTGCGTAGGATCTGGGTCAAATAATTTGTCCTCCTCGGACTTCAAGCTCCCAGGGTTGGGACCGGGATAAAGATAAAGTCCCGATGGTCCATAAATCATCAAGCCCCCTTAGCCTTCATCATGTCGAATGCGCTCTCTCGTCACCCTCTCTTCACCGTTCGAACTGATTTTTTGGCCGTGAACGAACGCGTTGCGCTGTCTTACCAGCGTGCCAAACTAGTAGTACAAACATATGGTGCGTCCAGCGAACCCGTAATTTTTTATTAATCCTCATTCTCCCCACTAGCCTTGTCCGCAGCAGATATAGAGCACTGTTCCGCCAAATATTGGTCTATGATGACTGACCCCATATTGGCATTGGATGCCGCCATGGTCACAATATTGCTTTGCCATGTCGGTCTGACCATCGGAACCCTCTCTCGTCATCTTCATCGTCGACCAGACCTTGAGCCGCTGATAAATCGCCTCCTCCGATTCGATACAGTCGGTATCTATCTCTTGACTGAGAGGGGACATGGATTGGACGCCTTTAATGTCGAAACCACGGCTACGAGGACCTCTCAAGGTTTTATTATCAACACGCCCAGAGAGGAAGCATGCAAGTCAGTCAACTTGATTATGATGCTATCGTGTTATTTACTGAGCGAATTAGATTCATGCCTGCCTCCTCGCCAGCCTTTGGGTTCGCAAAAGTAGCCTTGGTCATGGCTCGGCTCATTGTCGATGGCGAGGACCGCGGTGCTCGCTTCTTCATCATTCCCATTTGTAATGAATACGAGATGTGCAAAGGCGTCGAGTCCATTCGGTTAGGTCCCCGTCCAGGCACGGCTCCACTGGACTTCTCGATCACTCGCTTCGACCACGTGCTCGTCCCCCACACCGCGTTGGTGACTTCGGACTTGGAGGACTACTCCCCACCCAAGTTTCCTCTCAAGGCTTGGTGGGATGAGGTTTGGCGTATACCGTTCGGAACGATGACTATCGTCGCGTTCACGATTCCCGCTCTCAAGGCCGCCGCCTTCATTGCCGGAAAGTACTCTTTACATCGTTCGCTTTATGGGAAGGGACCCGAGCCAGTTCCCATCATATCGTTCCGCACGCAACAGTGGCCTGTGTTGCACGCGATCGCTGTGAGTTTGGTTTTGGAGAACTGGTACTCAATGACGGCAAGCAAGACTACGGATGCCTATCTTGATCCCCGCGTCCGCCACGGTCTCGCGGTCATCGTGAAGACGACTGTCTCTCGCCAAGTACAACGTTGCGTATTCGAGGTTGCGGAGCGATGCGGTGCTCAAGGCAGTTTTGAGCACAACTTTATGGCGCGCTTCGAGGTTGGTGATATATTTATATTCCCTTGTTCATCGTCTTTTGTCTCACTGGACGTCCCTTTAGAACGAACTCAAGGGCGTCGTCGTTGCGGAGGGTGATGTACTAACGCTGTGCATCCGGTTGTTCTCAGAGCTACTGCTCCAGCGATACCAGATACCGCTCCCGGACGCGTCAGAATCCATCCTTGCTCGTCACGCAGTGTCGTTATTTGAAGAGAAGAGAGCGCTTCTGCAGAAATCTCCCGGAGGACACCGCGACCGGGCTTTCAACGCGCTCGTGCTCCCCCAAGCAGAACACGCCATCGAAGCCATGGGTCAAGCAATGGCCTATTCCGCAGGCCTCCAAAAGGGCCTTCCCAAGCCGATCCTCGATCTGTACGTATGCGCCGCGATCCGGCGTGACCCTGCGTGGTACTCGGAAGAAGGGGGTTTGACGCGTCACGATCAGCGCATTCGCGAAGACGATGCGATCGCGCGCGCGATGCCCCATCTGGCGGGATACCTGGACGATCTCGCGATCGAGGCATACGTCTCGGCGCCCATTGTCTCGGACGCTGCCTGGAAGGCGTACTACGGCGATATGTCCGTGTTCAGAGGCAACGCTGAGCCTCCTGTTTTCGAACGGGACGTTGGGTCTGTTTTGACTCGTAGACAGATCGAGGCCAAGTTGTAGACTGGCTCAGCGTAGGTTTTTGTCGGCGTTTCGTTCTACTAATACACACTACGTGTCCTTCCTACGTGAGCCGTAGAATTTTCATTCCGATACCGATTGATGATAGTGGTGATCCATGTTGTACTCTTATTTATGTAATTTATTTGCACCACCATTTTATACGTTCTCCAGAGACTGTTTTTTAGTCGACCGGAGCACTCGCGCTGTATGCAGCGAAGAGGCGGTTTGCTAATGATTTATCGTTTATGACTGCAACAAAATTTGTCTATCCATGTGTGCCACTGTTGTTCATCAATCGCAAACCACACAGGATGCGGTACCACGGTTAAAAGCTATATATGAACGGAAGGAGTCAAACGGATCGTTGCTCGGTATCGTGGGTCTGGACAAATGGGTCTGATGACGACATTTCATCATGGTCAATTGGCCCTTGGCTGTGATCACTGCGTATTATGCACCCGATCAAAAACTAGCTGATTTCAGTCGACAACCGCATGATACAGTACGAGCTAGACTCACTGTACTTGGTAACCCCTCCATCCTCTGGCACTGTCCAAGGAATGCTCTCCATGGGACCTTGACACCACACGACTTTTAGTGGACACAGTTCCGCGAGAAGGTCGACGCTTGCAAGGCCGCCAAAGCCAATCCGCTCACCTCCAAGTCGATCACTAACTTTATCGGTACAGCCTCGTCCTTATTGTACTCGTACACGCCAGCCGGACGTGCGCGCTGTTTCAAGCCAGAGTACTCACCAATGTTTCTTCGAAGGTGTTCTTTCCGGATGTGTTCGCGCTCTCCTTCCGAACATGTACTGATCCTAGAAATGATTTGTACCTGCGAGCTTGGATTATCATCGCATTTGCTTCCCTCAGTGATGACATCCCGATGTTAGAACACCGTACACGTATCCGTGCATGTCGAGCGCTGTCGTGACCAATGGGATTAAAGAGTGGTGATGACGAGTAGGTACACGGGTGTGTGATTAGGAAGATGGTATGTAAGAGTAATCATAAGTGCCTTCCAGCCCGAAGCGACACCAGTGGGTTGGGCACTGAGCAAGTGAAAAACGCTCTCTATCCGACAAAGAGTGTACGACGGACGAATGAGGGGTAACGAATGCGGATGTCGTTCTGCGAGTGGGAGAGGTGGGCAGGGGCGAAAAGAAGGTAGTGTGCTGAGAGAAAAACACAGCGCCACTCCGCTTCTTCAGGCACGGACTATATTCTTGGTACGCCTCGTGCTTCGGCTACCCAGAATGGCATTTTTGTAGATTTGATGTATTAGACTCTTAGTACTAGTATCTACTAGTACAATAAAGATAAAAAGCCGCGGTGCGCGACGGGGCCAAAAAAAATTGGTGCAGCGGGTTGAAATTTCGCGACGGGCGAGAATTTGCGGTGTGACGGACTTATTTTTTTGCGATGTATTATTTGTGTAGATATTCCGTCATAGCTACCCTGATATTGATGGCTTGTTGCTTTTCCGTCCCCAAGTAGGCTATTAAATATAGTCTTAACTCAATCGAGCACCACCTGTGAGAGCGAAGAAGACTTCCTGCTATATAAATTCGACACTTGTGGGGACGTTTATTTAACATGAGACGACTGTTTTTCTGCAGGGACCATGTCCACACCCCAACCCTCCGCAGCCTCAGTATCTAATGCGACGATACTCCAAAACTCGACCTTCATCGGGGTCAGCTTACAGAACATCATGTATGGTGAGTTTTTACTGATGGGCAGATCTAGAAAAGATGTGAACTCCCCACTGATTCGCTCGTGCAGGTGTTGACTTGGTCCTCTTCTATAAGACCATACAGGTCTTGCTGAGCAGATCAAGCAGGGCGTATAGAAGATCCAATATCTTCTATGGACTCTTCAGCGCCATAATGCTCTTCTCGATCTCCGTATGGCTGGTCACGTCAGCGATATTCTGCCAGAAAATGTGGTTGGAATACTCCAACTACCCAGGGGGTGCTGACGCATACTTTCTGGCGAATATTTCGGTTTGGTACATGGATTGGGGAACAACGGCGGTCATCCTCCTGCAACTGATGACAGACGCCCTCATGGTAGGACATGGAACGGGATATCATAACATATTCTTATACGGTTCGTTCCAGATCCACCGCTGTCGGATTATTTGGAATAGCTATCGCGTCATCATACTACCCATCTTTTTCTGGTTGTCCACCCTCGGTGAGCATGCATTCCACACCACGCTCTTGTGATCGTCTCATCTCATGTTCACCTAGTATTGGGAATCTTTGTCGACTGGACCAGCAGTGCACCAGGAGGCAACTTCTTCGCCGGAGTCGCTTCCCAACTCGGTCTGGCATATTACAGTGCCTCCGTCTTCCTGAACGTGTTATTGACGTGTATGATTTGTTACCGTTTGTTGCAGTACGGACGGAGGGCCCGGGAACAGCTCGGACGCGATCATGCGTCTTTCTATTTCTCCGTTGTCACGCTCGTCGTCGAGTCTATGCTTCCATACACGCTCTCCGGCGTTGCCTTTTTGGTGGCATTGGGCACGGGGAGTTCGACGTCGTCGGCGTTCCTCCCCGTGTATGTATTTTCGATGGTACGTGGTCTCTTTACTAAGTGGTGCTCGCTGAGCTGAGCGTCGACGTTCCGTAGTGCATATTGCCGCAGATGTTGATCCTACGAGTGCTGTCGGGGCGGGCATGGGACAAGGACACGAGTAAGACAGCTGTCTCGACCATCAAGTTTAGTCCCCACTCGAACAGATCGGATGGGGCTGAACACAGCGGGACGAGGGTCCATGTGGAGATGTCAAAAATGAGTATTTCGGATGGACAGCCGGAGGGTTCCCTCAACGACAAGACCGAAATCTCACAAGTGTAGCTGCATTCATGTGCGCGACCAGTGCAGACATATGGACCCATCTGTGGGTAAGAGTTATATTGCAACTCAACCCATCAGCTGCTTGCGGAATATGTATAACTACGCGGATACCGGGACATTCTATATTTTAATGACTGTTTATATTGGGAGGCTCTGATGAACTGGAAGCAATAGAAGACATCCCCTGGAAGGTAAGTCAGAGTCTACTCAATTCTTCTCCCTTTGGAAGGGCGTGTAGATCAGTGGGGGGACGTCCATAACGCACCAGGACGTACCCCAGATTGCGCCTTGTTCATTTGGGGTGCTTAAATAAACGCAATGTGGTTCCCATGTTATGAAACCATCCGAGATATAATTATCTGCACGGTTCCTGAAATCACCGAAAGGCAATGGACTGCTGGACCACCCAGTTGACTGGATGATGACCAGCAACATATTCATATTTCCGTTCCACAGACACCGTGATGGGTGAGGGGGCAAAGATCAACTTAGAGTGACTCGTAGCGAGCGTGTACTCACTGTCCGAACACCGCTTCCTGTGTTTCCGAACCACCACGGCGTGCGGCCTCTGAAAAAGAGCGAGTCCATGTTCGGGTAGACCATGGAACTTTATATGCCCAACGACGTAATAAATGTCGCATGCAGGTTGCGCACAATGTTACTATCTGACCACGCCCAGCCAATGATCCGGACTAGTGTCCTGCTTGTCATGTCGCTCGCGGCGGCGGCGTCTGCCTCCGATGACATTGATTCTGTGAGTACATCCAGTCACCTCAGGTGAGGGCATGGCCGTCTTCGTGGCGCTGTTGGTTTGGTGATATAAAGTTTGGGAACAGATTGCAAGCCGCCTTCATTCGATGAATGAGCACCGTAAGCGGTATGAGTAGGGACACCTGGCAGGAGCTTGGCAAAGTAAATGTAAACACGGCATCAGATGCAGTGCAGAACGAGGACGATTCAAGACGGACTAGAAGGTGCGAGGTCGCATGATCCCAGGCTGTCCGTCTACCAAGTGAAACACCCACCATGTGCCAAGAAATTGAGGGGCCAACCGAGGATACGCCACATGCGTCCGTAGCAATACTACCAGCGTTCCAGCCCAACATTATACAACCAAGTCAACAGACGATACTTCGTGTCCCCCTGCCAACCGGTCACCAACTCGGAGAAGACTTGTTGGCAACGATCACGTCATACATAGTGGTTTCCAGGAGGTACTTCACCTACGTGGTCGATATTCGCAATCCAGTTCTGCTAGTAGTGACGTTGCACAAGTTTCCGAGCCGATCTCTATTGCCAAGTCAGGTCCGGACCGTATACCACAATACTGGTCTATCTTCGACCCGTAAAAAATCATGCCAGCCGGGACAACGTTCTCACCTGCCGTGCTATTCGGAACAGGATGCTTTTGCAGGATGAGAGGATAGAGACTTGGCCAACTTCGTATCCTACTAGTAGCGCGAGCGATTACGATTGGTCAGCACTTACTCGTAAGTACTTCGGCATCTCCAGCCCGCATCTCCAGTTCTTGTCAAAGGTGTTGGAACTACGCCTCGGCAAGTAGGTGGTACGAGCAAGCCGATACCGATGAGTCTAGCTACAGCTCGTTAGTATATAGGATTATCTAAGCGGCTTATTCCTGGACCCTTTAGGGTTCAGGTTTTTCGACATGGACGGATGTGTTTGTGCGGATTTCGGAAATTGTGAGAACGACTGACGACGATGGCGTGTTTTTGGTTCTTGTTATCGGGACACCTTCTCACCCCCTCTCTGTGCTTCGCCCTCTTCTTTTTCTCATGCGTCGCAAGTCGATTGGCTTTCTCGAAAACAACCAAAAAAAAAGTGTGTGATAATTCCGTATGCATTCGATACATTTTTCTCAGAATCTCGTGCACACAATCTAGATTGTATTCGTTATCGGGAGACGTTCTCACTCTCCTCAGGCTCAGCCTTGCTTTGTCCTGCGTGTAGTATTCGTACGTCGTAACTGTCACGGAATGAATCAACACGGTGTGTGACGTTCTTCTCTGTGCCCGACGACTTTTTCCTGACCGTGGTGGATATAGGGGCGAGACGTCTTGTACAGGATCGTCCTGTTGATTCTTCGTCCGATGTGGGCGAGGTGCCGGATTC
>JBBPOE010000352.1:0-28192 GCA_038091295.1 Tylopilus felleus | reverse complement strand
GTGATGGCACTCCAGGAGGCTGCCGAGGCTTACCTCGTCTCCTTGTTTGAGGATACCAACCTTGCTGCCATCCACGCTAAGCGTGTCACTATCCAACCCAAGGATCTTGCTCTTGCCCGGCGGTTGCGTGGAGAGCGTTCCTAAATGATCCTAGACTTATTTTGCGTTTGTTTGACTCGGTTGTATGATACTGTACTCTAATTTTGTTTGCTTCTTTCAATCTGAGTCAAGTTGACTAAGGCTGTACACTAGTCTGCAGTCCTAACGGATGTTAGGGTAGGGTGAACTCCAATGGGGGTGTCTATATAATGGCACTGAAGCTGATGGCGGTAGGTTTCGATATCCAAACCTGACCAGCGAATAGCCAGAGAGGTCGCTAGGAATTTAGCAAAGAATTTAGCAAAGTGATACTAAGATTGTGCCAATACATAGTCCATAAATTAGATCCGCTAGATCAAGTCCTTCACAACAACATGGAACCCGCAACCACTCCACACGCCGCCACCAAAAGCGGAGATGCGGAACCTGACGTCCAAATTGCCCCACCAGTAGAATTGCCAGGGGACGCAGTGACGCTCGTGCCGGCAGAACCAATCGTAGCTGTCGGCGGCGGACCGTTCACGCCGTTCATGGCCAGCGCAGTCGCTGAAAGCGTCGCAAACCCGACCGAAGGTGGGCTATATCTGAACACCGAAAACACGTTTTTCTGTATAAATGAATGAATCAAGCCGAAATGAGGAACGGATTCGAAACAACGGTTGCCTACAAGGAACGTGTCACCAACGATCCAGTTCGGAGCACCGGAAACATTATCGAGGTTGGCATTAAAGAACGCGCCAACACATGTATTGGAACCGATTTGGGTGAGCTGGAAGTCGCCTGGGCTCACGGGCCAGCTTGGTCCACCAAACGACAGTGAGATATTGACTTTGGTGTTGCACGCTATCGACGCATAACTAAATGAAGACCTCGATCGACGTATGATGTACTTACGATACGTCCAATAGCCTTGCCAGTCGCCTGTACCGGGTTGGGAACCGGGAATCTGCGCGAAGATATTCTGTATCACACTGGCAGGACCACCAACAAGTGTAGTTCCTGTATCGATTGCAGCGTAGGATGCAGATCCAGAAGGGAGCGACACGCTAGAACCTTGCACGGTCAATCCTGTGACCCGAAATTTAGCAATGACGTCATGGTGAAATGGTAGTAGGTGCTCACCAGTGAGAGAGAGAATCCACCAAGTGGGGGTCGTGACCAGTTTCTGGTAGTCAATGCTGCCACTGTATAAACTAGTGTTAAGGAATCCTACTGTAGTGTCAGTAATCGCATCAAGCGCGACCGAATCTCAATTACCCATCGTGAAGCTCCCACCCGGCTCCAACGGCCGAGCACTCGAATCATTGAGGAAACTGACAATGGCATCGTAAGAGCATTTGACATTGATCAAAACGATGTACGTACCGCGTAAGCTGAAAGCCCATCACAGGTTGCGACCAAGTCCCCTTACTAACCAACGTTTGCCAAAGCGGCATTGCCCCCGAAGAAGCAATGGCTTGCCAACCCAAACCCAACAACCCAGTGACTGGATTCGACAGTATACCCTGTGAAACCTGCGTAACGGCACCAAAAGTCTGATTGTTGACCGAAAATCCGGCCATCTGAACAGTATCCGCAACAAGATCACCTGCAGCTTGGCCACTTCCATAGGTGATCGAGAAGGGCTGAGAGAGATTCTGGAAGGTCGAGGAGGACGCAGAGTTGTAGGGAGCGTCGCCGTTGGAGCAACCTATAGCACAATTGACGTCTGCTACCCACATATCTCTGGTCGGCACGACGTAAGACAACATCATAAATAGGGGTCAAAACCGACTCACGCCGAACCGGTGTCGAGAATGACATAGAATGGGGTGGGCGGTGTTCCGATGGCAAGCGAACCAAAGTAACTGGGTAAGAAACGTGAGCAACGAGCAGTGAACCATGCTAAATGTCTTGCCTCGCATCGGCATTCTGGTTGGTCATCCTACGGAGCGACGTCAACATGTGCGCAAGAAACGGGGAGTGGACCCCTACATATTCGTGCCTTGGCTCCTCTTCGAGTGCGGAGAGCCACCATATTTAACTATGAGCGCTTCTCGCTCATTCTTGGCCCAAGCGGCCCAGTCTTCGACGGTTCGTACGGATGGTTGTCGTCTAGCAAGTGTGATAGACTGGCCATAAGTTGACGACGGATCGGGAGCAGCGAAAGCAGTCCGGAAATGGTGTAGAAAACTTGTGAGAACGAGCAACGTCAAAGAGAGCATTGTAGGTCTTGTACGTCGTGAATGGAGCGAAGAGGAGCGTCTTGAAAGAAATGGGATGGAAGTCGAGGTGCTTTCAGGGGTTCCTAATCATGTAAGACCGTGCACAGCATGTATAAGATTGCGACTATGGAGAGTGAATGGACTGCGGAGGAAATGTATTTAGTCCAAGAAGGTTCCCAAGACAAAGTGCGGGTCAGCGTTATGACGAGCAACTGGTCTGCTTCGTAATCACTCGGGTCTCGTGTATCAGGGGCCCTGATTATAATGGTGTCGGTTGTGAACATCCGGAATCCAAGTACCCGACAAGGACATTCTGTCGAGGCAGTAATGAACCAGGTCATCGCGTCGTTCCAGAAACGACGTGGTAGACGTGATCCTGGTTGAAGTGTTCAACTCAGTGACTTGTTAAGATATCCATGAAATCCGTTTAGTCTGTATTCGCTATTGAAAACAATTGATCAACCTGACCACAAGAGTTACAGCAAGTCCAGATGCTTCGATACGACTCCAGCATCTCTTTGGCTTGTGTGATCCCACACTCCACTGCGGCTTGTTTTGGCTACAAACCTGAGAACTTCCATCAAACACCCCCTTGCCTGAGTTCCGCCACCATGAGAAGTTGAGAACGAATGTTTGCGGCGCGGTGGAGGCTGCCCTTTGTAGCACCAAGGAGGGCGGGAAGAAAGGAGGGTTCGAGGGGCGACCAAGTTCAAGACGGTGATATTCTGCCAACCAGTCTAAGAGGGCAATTCAGGGAGGAAGAAAGTGGTTATCGCGAAGCACGTGTGCCATCGCGAACTAAGCGACAGCATACTTATTGTTGCCGACTCGAGGACTCACCTTGTGCGCTAGACTCATCCTCCTTCCCATGTCTGCAAGTACGAAGTATGAAGCTGGGGTTTGCGCGACCTCAACCAGTCATCCGTGACTCATCTTCCTTCCGCGATCTCTCCTCTGGGTCTTGTTCGGATTGCTAGTGACGAGGAGCCGAAGAAGGCGGTCCAATCGAAGCGTGTTATATTTGGTGACCGAGCCCACGAAAACCAAATGGCCTAAAAGGTATGTACTTCACTTACATCAAAACCGGGGAGAAGACCGAGAGGCGCTCGACCATCTTTCAGCTCCACTCTGAAATGGTAGATAACAACCTCAACCCACGTTTGGCTAGCTTCACCGAATCTGCCGAACCGAACAAGCTGTACTATCCCAATTCAGGGAAAGTAAGTTTTGAGCTTAGCCCGCATGCCAAACCAGCCGCGAAGCAGTGTACATCCGACGGACCTCGGCATTTAGCTCGCTTCCTCAGTCTTCCTCCTTTCACCTCATTACCTACGACCACGGAATCTCTCCAAGCGGCTCGTCATGGGGTAGGGATACGACTATCTGTATCTTCGGAACATCCTACTAATAGCTATTTTGCCTGGGCACTGATCAGCGTGTCTCGAACGGTAGACGAGGAGACGCCACTCCTGGATAACCAATCTCAAAATACGCAGCAAAATGAATCCCCAAGGCAGAAAACACCCCTTCCTTGGCGTCAATTCTCCATACTGCTATTGCTTAGAGCTGTAGAGCCACTATCTTCGCAGGTCATAGCACCCTTCCTTCCCCAGGTATGAATTCGGCACTGTACATTCCTTACACATATTTGACCTTTGTGTTCGATTCCCTGCAGCTGATAAAGAACATCGGCATCACTCGTGGCAAAGACTCTAGCATTGGCTACTATGTTGGACTCATGGTTGGTATCCCACGTGCCCGATTAGCTTTCTCCCTCTGACTTGACTGCAAACCTTAGCATTCGTTGTTCTTCTTAACCGAGGCATGCACAACATATCACTGGAGTCGAATATCAGACCGAATCGGTCGTAGACCCATCCTCTTGGTGGGAGTTTTTGGTCTGTCAATTTCAATGTGGTGTTTTGGTTTGTCTAGGACCTTTTGGACTCTCGTTCTCAGGTAAGAACCAGTTTAGCATGGCTTGCTTTCTGGCAAGGCTGACGAGCTACTTAAAGTCGGTGTCTGTGTGGCGCTTTGAATGGGAACATTGGTGTAATGAAGAGCATGGTGGCCGAGATTACAGATTCTACGAATGTTGCCGAGGCATACGGCATTTTACCGATTCCTTGGTCCATTGGTACGACACTCGGGTATGTTTTCGTTATCTACTGTGTATACATCCTTTCGTACTGAACAAATTCCAAGGCCATTGATCGGCGGGTTACTAGCAAGGCCCGCGGATAGATTCCCAGATATCTTTGGACATTCTGGATTTTTCAAGAGATACCCATACTTCCTGCCCTGTTCGGTCGTGGGGAGTTTCGCAGCGGTCGCATGGTTCCTCACTTATTTTTTTATGAAGGAGGTTCGTCAATTTTCTGGATGCCGGGGAATGGTGCTTATCGCTTTCACCCAGACCGCGAATCCCCCAATGACAATAAAGCAGTATTTTTGCGGGGATGACAAATCAAAAACCTACCCACAAGACCATGTGCATGAGGTCCCACATGACGGACCAGCCGCAGCACCAGAGGAAACTGAGGAGCAGTTACCCTTCCGTGCCCTTCTCGTTCGCCCAGTGATCATTGCAGCCGCCAGCTATGCTACATTCTCCCTCATCGACATAGCATTTCGTGCAATCATCCCAGTCTTCTATGCATTGCCCATCGAAACGGGCGGTCTCGGTCTTACCCCACTCGCCATCGGGAACATCTTGGGACTTCAAGGAATGTCAGGTGGCATCCTGCAATGGCAGCTCTTCCCTCGGGTGCATGACCGGATCGGCTCTAAACCGCTTTACTTGATATCTGTTTCTCTCTGCCTTCCGGTGATAGCACTGTTCCCGGTGATTAACGCCGCGGCGCGGGCATACGGCCTGAGCTATTTCGTCTGGTTCCTGGTAGGACTCCAAATGGCCCTGTTTGTATTCGCGTATTTTGCTTTCGGTGAGTCCTTTCGCGTTCGGACAAGATGGCGCATCTGATGATCCACTTTCGATCAGCAATCACGTTCATGTATGTCAGCGCTGCTGCGCCGAACAAGGCGTCGATTGGTGCCACGAATGGCCTCGCTCAGATCCTCGTGTCTATCATGCGTGCCATTGGTCCTGCAGCCGTGAACTCTGCGTACTCGATCAGTCTCGAGGCCAACGTCATGGGAGGGTATTTCGTGTATTGGGTGATGGTAGCCATGGTTGCGCTATCGTTGTGGGTGGGTTGTCTGTTGCCGAGAGAGCCGTCGTATCCATAGAGCGCCGTCGATACCAAATTCACAAGGGTAGTTTTCTTCCCATTTATACCGTAGATACCCCACTAGTTCTGTACGTCCAAAGTATGTACATCTATTCTTATGTCAACGGGAGGGTTTCCTTGTCAAGCTCAGGGCCAATTCAGGACATCTTGTCGATGGCAATAATGAGCCTGGTCGTCGACGACTGGATCTTGCAAACGATGATTCATTCATAGTTGGAAGGCGACATTAAGTCAGGATACGTTGAGTCCGCAAATTCCGGGGCTATATCACCGAACAATAGAAACCGCTTCTGGGAAGCAATTCCCGATCGATCACTGAGAGGACATTGGTTACGGCTAGTCCAGACGCTTCCGTCCAGCCCACACGACAAAGTGGACGTCCAACAAGCCTTCGATCCGCGTGATCTCCCACTTCCCCTCAGCTTGTTTCAGCCACAAGTCCAGGAATTCTCGCGGGACATCCTCCTGCCTCAGCTCTGCCACCACGAGAACCCATGTCCGTCCGGGAGTGGAGACAGCATCTATGGTGTCGACGAGGGCGGGAAGGAGCGAAGGATTATATATGCCGTCGACCGCGAAAACTATATCCCATGCAAGGGGGTCGGTGAATTCGACCTCTGAGGTCGGGGCAGGTGGTACGGGACGATAACGTGCGCGGGCTGTGCTGGACGACAGAGAAGCAAGCGCGAGCCAATCTAGTTCTTCGACCGTGATGTTAGACTTTGATTTACCAAGAGAAGCGTTCAGCGAAACGTTCTTGCGAATGAGGGGTAGGAGGGGTCCAATGTCGGTTATGGTGTAATTACGGACCAAGGGTGACAGCGTGAGACCGAGAAGTCCTGTTCCCGCTCTTGATGCGGGGAAACACCTTTAATCGTAAGTAAAGATAACAGGTGTGATTGTGCTAACCCTAATTCGAGACACTGCGATTCTGCCAAGCGATCTGGATTGAGAACGGGCGATTCGGGGGGAAAGAAGCGCTGCTGTAGGACAGCTTTTGCTAGTTCTGTACTGTTTAACACGTGGCCATGTTTCAATGCGACAAGATTAACGATAACAGCAGTACATATGGCAAAGAACCCTACCTTGCTCGCCAAACCACGCTGCCCGTATCCCCACGTCTACTGCGCAGTGCAGTCGGATCTTGTGCAATTTCAATCTCGATCACCTGCGTCGCAATCTGCTTGGAAACTTTCTGACGCAAATGTTTTGGTTTCCGCGCGGGCCGTGGCGGAATGGGAGCCAAACAAGGCGGTTGAAGCTCAAACTGGATGGTCAAGGTATCTTTCCGTGAATCGAGTTGGCCCAACCCGCGGAAACCATCCGAGCCAACAAGACGCGTGCTTGTCTGGTTGAGCGCCGTGTAAAGGAGGAAGATCTTGGGTCATGTCAGCATCCAGAGCGGTGATGAGCTGGGAGAAAGGCTTCAAGGGCACGTACCTCTTCGTCCGCGTCAGTGATCGGGGAACTGTCAACAGGAAGATTGACGAGAGTCTCAGCCATCTTCCATGGTCTGACTAAAGGCGATCAGCAGCTCGAGGTCAACCAAAAGGTCGGGGTACTAACCGTAACCCCATTCTGGGGTTGCCATGGAGTCCGGCCCGTCAAGCGGCCCGTTGTCGCCTCGGATCTGTTTACGACGTTGACAAACCAGCCAAGTCCCCGCTGTCGATCTAGGTCCATTGATGAGTCATTGGGAATTTAAATTTCCCACTTCACTCGGTTTCATAGTCCAAGTTTGCTCATCCCATCGAAATTCTTGCTACTGGCGTCTAAGTCCTTCTTCACGAGGTAAAAATGTTTTGCTACTCGTATTTCAGAAAACCAACTCACCTCTATCTCTTGTCTGGCCGCCGATCAGTTTATCGGTATGTCTCAGATGATAGACGAAGAGACACCACTTCTGGGTGACCAGCCTCAGCAAGATAATCCAAAGCAGCCGCAGAGGACACCCCTTCCTTGGCGTCAATTCTCCATATTGCTGTTGCTTCAAGTTTCAGAACCAATAACATCGCAGGTCATAGCGCCCTTCCTTCCCCAGGTATGGGTTTCACATTGTACATCCCTTCCGCGTACTTAGAGTTTGACGTTTGCTACCCGCGTAGTTGATAAAGGACCTTGGTGTGACTGGTGGCAACGATTCTCGTATTGCGTACTATGTGGGACTTATGGTTCGTGATCCGCATGCCTTATCATCCTCCTGCCTTTGAGTTCTGAAATCGCGGACGCTAGTATTCATTGTTCTTCTTGACCGAAGCATGCACAATATTCCACTGGAGTCGCATGTCAGATCAAATTGGTCGCAAGCCTGTACTCTTGACGGGGCTTTTTGGTCTGTCAGCGTCGATGTGGTGCTTTGGGTTGTCAAAGACATTCTGGGCTCTCGTTCTCAGGTAGGAGCAGGTTTAGCATGGCTTGCGATCTAACAAGGCTGACGAAACGATCAAAGTCGGTGTCTTAACGGCGCTCTGAATGGGAACATTGGTGTAATGAAGAGTATGACGATAGAAATCACGGATTCTACGAATATCGCCCAGGCGTATGGCATTTTACCGGTTACTTGGTCCCTTGGTACGACAGTGGGGTTCGTTTTCGTCATTCGCTGCGTGTCTGTCATTTCGTGCTAAAGAAGATCCAAGGCCACTCATCGGTGGGTCTCTAGCTAAGCCCGCGGATAGATTCCCCGATATCTTTGGAAATTCTGCGTTTTTCAAGGAATATCCGTACTTCCTTCCCTGTTCAGTCGCTGCGACTGTTACTGCACTTTCATGGCTCATTGCCTTTTTGTTTATGAAGGAGGTTCGTCGGTTGGTCTGAATCAAGGGGAATGATCTTTATGATTTTCACCCAGACCACGAAACCTCGAATGACACCATGGCAATACCTTTTCGGTGGAATAACCAAGGATGAAACAAAAGCTGATCCAGAGACGCCCGCGGTCCTACTTGACAGTGCAACACCAGAAGCAGCCGCTAAGCCTTTGCCTTTCCGCGACCTTCTCGTTCGCCCTGTGATCATCGCTGCCGGGAGTTATGCTACGTTCGCCCTCGTCGACATATCCTTTCGTGCAATTATCCCAGTCTTCTGTGCGCTGCCCATTGAATTGGGTGGTCTTCATCTTGACCCACCTGCGATTGGGAACATCTTGGCGCTTCTCGGGGTATCAGGTGGTATTATTCAATGTCTGTTCTTCGCTCCCATGCATGACTGGCTTGGTGCCAAGACACTGTTCTTGTTATCTGTTTTGCTGTGCCTCCCTACGATAGCACTGTTCCCGGTGATTAACGCCGCCGCACGGGCATATGGCCTGAGCTATTTCGTTTGGTCCCTTGTAGGACTCCAACTAACCTTATTTATATTCACGGGTTTTTCGTACGGTGAGTCAGCCCGTTGTGACGCAATGACCGATCTGACGATCCACATGTGATCAGGAATCACGTTCATGTTCATAAGTGCTGCCGCGCCGAACAAGGCGTCGATTGGGGCAACGAATGGTCTTGCACAGATGGTCGTCTCCGTCATGCGTGCTATCGGTCCTGCGACTGTCAACTCTGCTTATTCGCTCAGTATCGAGAAGCATGTCATGGGAGGTTATTTTGCATACTGGGTGATGGTGGCCATGGTCGCGTTGACGTTGTGGGTGGGTTCCTTGTTACCCAAGAATATGTGGAAAGAATAGAACCCAAGTGGACAAGGCAAACTGGTTAATCCCGCCGCGTTTGTATGTGAATTGGTTGTGGTCGGCTACCGTCGGCTACATTCTGCTACATTCAAATTGCTGATAGTAGCTGACTGTACTCTTAGATTTTAGACACTGCATGTAGCACAAAAGTCGATTGCAGGAGGCACTTGTACATATTACATAGGTCGATATCACAACTGTTCATGACACTCGGCTGAGTCGAACAAGGCGGTCGAAACTCGAAGTTCAAACCTTGATCATATCTTTACTAGGTTTCCTAACCCCCCAGGAAACCATAATAACTAGGTCGCGGTCGTAAAAGGACTCGTAGTAGGGTGTGTACCTCTTCGCCCCGTGCCGGGCCTGCAATGTGACGGCCCGAGGTAGGTCACGGTGTCCGAGCTACCAAAGCTTCAAGTTAACCATGATCTTCCGCACCCCAATGGACCCTACCAGCTGCACGCGCTAACCCGAGTTCGGTTGATAGGTACAAGGATTATTGTAGGTGAATGTGCCCTTCCACGAATCCGCCGCTTCAAGGGAACAACATCAGACTGGCCACGACTAGTGGAATCTGTGCAAGCAGTCGGCCATGGGGTAGGAACATTTTGCTATCTGTATCTTCGAAAATTCTTACTGATAGCTAACATGGCTGGACGTCGATCAGGATGTGTCAAACGATGGACCAAGAGACACCGCTCCTAGTCGACCAATCTCAAAATGCGCAGCAAGATGATCCTCCAAGGAAAAAAACGCCCCTTCCTAGGCGTAAACTCTCCCTATTATTATTGCTTCGAGGCTCAGAACCGGTGACTTTGCAAGTCATAGCAACGTTCCTTCCCCAGGTACGAGTTTCACATTGTACATCCCTGACATGGCGTACTAGATCTTCGTCTTTGCTTCTCTCGTAGCTGATAAAGGACATCGGTATTACCGATGGTCATGTCGTATTGCGTATTATGTTGAGCTCATGGTTCGTAATCCATATGCCTTATGAATCCACTCCATCTGAATTCTGAAGTTGGGAACATCACAATTATTTTCAACCGAGGCACGCACAATATTCCACTGGAGTCGCATGTCAGATTAAATTGGTCGCAAACCCGTACTTTTGATAGGGCTCTTTGGTCTGTCAGCATCGATGTGGTGCTTTGGGTTGTCCAAGACGTTCTGGGCTCTCGTTCTACTAAAGGTAGGAACAGTTTGGCATAACTCGATTTCTGATGAGGCTGACGAAACGTTCAAAGTCGGTGTCTCAACGGCACTTCCTTCCCTGCTCTGTCGTCGCGACTTTCATGGCTCATCGCTTTTTTTGTTCCTAAAGGAGGTCTGTCGGTCTGTCTCAACTCCAGGGAATGGAGGGCGCTTACTGTCCCATAGATGGAGAAACCTCGAATGACACTGGGACAATGCCTTTTCGGTGGAATGACAAAACAAAATTCGATGCACAAGCCCACAGTGTCCTACATGATGGTGCAGCAGAAGCAAATGATAAGCCGTTAGCTTTCCGCGCCCTTCTCGTTCGCCCGGTGATCATCGCAGCTGGGAGCTATGCCACGTACTCCCTTGTCGATATAGCCTTTCAAGCACTTATCCCAGTCTTCTATGCGCAGCCCATTGAAATGGGTGGTCTTAATCTTGACCCACGTGCAATTGGGATCATATTGGGGCGTTTCGGGACATCAGGTGGCATCCTTCGATGGTTGTTATTCGCTCCGATGTTTGACTGGCCGGGCGTAAAGACACTGTGTTAGGTATCTAATTCGTCGTGCCTCCCCATTCCCGGTGACCAACGTCGTGGCACGGACGTATGGTCTGAACTATCTCCTTTGGTTCCTTGTAGAACTCCAGCTGATTTTGTGGATATTGATGTATTTTTATTACGGTGGGTCAGCTCGTTCTGGGGAGATGGCCATTCTGACGATCCGCGTTTAATCGGCGATCACGTTCATGTATATATAGTGCTGCTCCGAAGTTCCGAACAAGGCGTCGATTGGGGCGACGAATGACCTCGCGCAGATTCTCGGCTCTATCATGCGTGCTGTCGGTCCTGCGACCGTCCACTCTGCTTATTCGCTCAGTATCGAGAAGCATATCATGGGATGCTATTTGTGTATGGGGTGATGGTGACCATGGCAGTATTTGGTGGGGTTTCCTGTTATCAAAGAAACTGTGGAAATCAAAGTCGAAAAGGCCGTTGATTCATACCTTGAACCATGAACTGGTCACGGTTTGACTGTCCTGTGACTCACTCCCGCACAAAGTGGAGTCAAGTTGACAGGAGGTATTTGTACATATTTGGTCGGTATATTATTCAGACTCAGCTTACACACTTCCAGTGTCGTTTCCGTCGGCATCCAACGACTCTCTCTGCAACCACCACCTTCCCCGTCCGTCATGTCTGACACACCGAGACTCGTCGACTCCTTCACCGTGCCAAAGGATATTCTTCAAGAGTTCGCAGACCTTGCAGAGGAAGAAAACATCGACCCTTTTGCCGAAACAGCCTCGAAACGTCAAATTGCGTCGAGGCAATCGGAGTATCACAGCCGTCGCTTCAACCGAGTCGCACAAGAAAGTGCGGACGCCTTCAAGCATGCTGAGGAAGGTATTGAGGTCGAGGGAGGGTACAAGGATGCAATGAGGTTGGCTCGTTTGGAGCAGGAGGAGGCACGGGTGCGGAGGGCGATTGAGGAGAAGGAGAGGCGAGAGAGGGAGGAGGGAAAGATGAAGATGGACCTGGACAAGACGCCTCCAGCTTCTGAGCTCCAGGACGTTGCTCTAGAGCTTGCTGCCGCCAGGGAACTTGCTGAAGCTAGGGATCGGGATCGGGAAGCAGCAGGAGCAAAGCGAAAGCGGAGATGGGACGCAGAGCCCGCGGACGAGAACGTGGATCCCAATAAGACGGAGGCGGTGAGAGAAGAAGCTTCTGCGCCAAAGAAACGGCGGTCTCGTTGGGATGCAACCCCGACTGAAAATGCGGCTCTTGTTGCCGAAACTCCCAAACGTTCGCGTTGGGACCAAGCTGCTGTCGTCCCTGATGCGCCAATGACCCAGATTATCATGAATGCACCCGGTATCATGCACGAGGACAAGCACAACCGCTACCTTACGGATGAAGAACTGGATGCTATTTTGCCGGCCACAGGGTACGTGATTGTTACTCCTCCGCCAGGCTATGCGCCGATGGTTGCCCCTCGCAAGTTAATGGCGACACCTGTCACCGAAGTTGGGGGGTTCCATATGCAAGAATCGTCCGACGCCGCCGCTGTTGCGGCTGCCGCGGGCCTCGCGCCCGAGCTGCCTACTGAAATTCCAGGGGTCGGCAACCTTGCCTTCTTCAAACCGGAGGACGCCCAGTATTTTGCCAAGATTCTGAAAGAGGAGGACGAGACTGTGCTTTCAGTAGATGAAATGAAAGAACGCAAGATCATGCGGCTTCTCCTGAAGATCAAGAACGGCACTCCACCGGTCCGAAAGACTGCTCTCCGTCAGATTACAGACAAAGCTCGCGAGTTTGGCGCTGGTCCACTCTTTGATAAAATCCTCCCCCTACTCATGGAACGTACTCTTGAAGATCAAGAACGGCATTTGTTGGTCAAGGTTATTGACCGTGTCCTATACAAACTCGACGACCTGGTCCGCCCTTACGTTCACAAGATCCTAGTCGTCATTGAACCTCTCCTTATCGACGAAGATTACTATGCTCGTATCGAAGGGCGCGAAATCATATCCAACCTCTCAAAAGCCGCTGGTCTCGCCCACATGATCTCCACCATGCGTCCTGATATTGATCACGCCGACGAATACGTTCGCAATACGACTGCACGCGCATTCTCCGTTGTCGCATCTGCCCTTGGTATCCCTTCATTACTCCCCTTCCTCAAGGCCGTTTGCCGTAGCAAAAAGTCATGGCAGGCGCGTCACACCGGCATCCGAATCGTTCAACAGATCGCTATCATGATGGGTTGCGCCGTGCTTCCCCATCTGCGAAACCTCGTAGCCTGTATCGCCCATGGTCTCGCGGATGAGCAGCAGAAAGTGCGGACCATGACGGCCCTCGGTCTGGCTGCCCTAGCCGAAGCTTCAGCGCCTTATGGTATCGAGTCATTCGACGAGGTTCTCAAGCCTCTTTGGCTCGGTATCCGTCTGCATCGTGGCAAGGGTCTAGCTGCCTTCTTGAAGGCGATCGGCTTCATCATTCCCCTCATGGATCCCGAATACGCCTCTTACTATACCAAAGAAGTTACCGTCATCCTCATCCGGGAGTTCCAGACGTCCGACGAAGAGATGAAAAAGATCGTACTAAAAGTGGTCAAACAATGTGCCGCTACGGAGGGTGTTACGGCGCAATACATCAAACAAGACATTCTACCCGACTTCTTCAAGTCGTTCTGGGTTCGTCGTATGGCATTGGATAGACGCAACTATCGCCAAGTTGTAGAGACTACCGTGGAACTTGCGCAAAAAGCAGGCGTTTCGGAGATCGTCGGAAGGATAGTAAACGAGCTGAAGGACGAAGCGGAGCCGTACCGGAAGATGGTTATGGAGACTATTACGAAGGTCGTCGCGACTCTTGGTGCCTCGGACATTGACGAACGTCTCGAGGTTCGCCTCGTGGACGGGATCATCTACTCTTTCCAGGAGCAGACCACTGAAGATCAAGTCATGCTGGATGGTTTCGGTACCGTCGTCAATGCTCTCGGCATCCGCGTCAAGCCATACCTCACTCAGATCGTCTCCACGATTCTCTGGCGTCTTAACAACAAAAGCGCCAAAGTTCGTCAGCAGGCGGCCGACTTGACCACACGACTTGCGGTGGTCATTAAGCAATGCGGCGAAGACCAACTCTTGAGCAAGCTCGGTCTCGTCCTGTTTGAGCAGCTGGGTGAAGAATATCCCGACACGCTCGGTAGTATCATTGCTGCTGAGGGTGCGATTGCTAATGTCGTTGGTATGACCCAGATGAACCCCCCGGTCAAGGATCTTCGTAAGTGTTTGGATACACTCTTTGATATCTCGTGACTAACCCCATCCCATTCAGTACCCCGAATGACGCCCATTCTCCGTAACCGACACGAAAAGGTGCAAGAAGCATCAATCAACTTAATTGGTCGTATTGGTAGGTCTCATCCGCCTTTTTAGTGCCTCTCAGTACTGATGCTCATTTTTAGCTGATCGTGGGGCTGAGTTTGTCCCCGCACGAGAATGGATGCGTATTTGCTTCGAGCTCCTGGACCTCTTGAAGGCACACAAGAAAGGCATTCGACGAGCCGCCGTCAACTCGTTCGGCTACATCGCGAAGAGTTTGGGTCCTCAAGATGTCCTTTCGGTTCTCCTCACCAACCTGCGCGTGCAAGAACGTCAGAGTCGTGTCTGTAGCACAGTTGCGATCGCCATCGTGGCCGAGACTTGCGGACGTAAGTCATTCACCTTGTTGATCGTCTTCACAAGCTGACGTTGTCCCCTAGCCTTCACGTGTATTCCTGCAATTCTCAACGAATACCGTACTGCGGAGCTCAACGTACGGACTGGCTGTCTCAAGGCACTGACCTTCGTGTTCGAATACGTTGGTCCACAATCCGCATACTACGTCGACTCGGTGGTTACCATGCTAGAAGACGCGCTCACAGACCGTGACCTCGTTCACCGTCAAACAGCAAGCGTCATCGTAAAACATTTAGCTCTCGGCGTAGCTGGCCTCGGCTGTGAAGACTCGATGCTACATCTAATGAACCTCGTATGGCCCAACTGTTTCGAAACCTCTCCGCATGTCATCGGCGCAGTCACGGAAGCCATCGAGGCCATGCGCGTAACGTTGGGTCCAGGCGTTCTGCTGAGCTATACACTACAAGGCCTGTTCCATCCCGCGCGCAAGGTCCGCGAGGTACGTCTTAGTCAATCATCTGCATCCAACCCAACCGCTCACCGATTTCTCTCGTGTCTAGGTCTACTGGCGCGTATACAACTCGCTGTACCTCGGTGCGGCAGACGCGATGGTGCCGTTCTATCCTGATCTCGGGGAACTGAGCGAGGGTCAAAATGTATATGATCGCCACCCTTTGCAAATGTTTGTGTGAGGCGTGTATGTTGTAGACGATTTTATTATCACTGTAATCGTTTAGTAGTTCAATCGCATAACCATATTGTCGAGAATAATGCCGCTCTATCCCTGGACCCACATTTCTCTCGGACCTTTGGATGACTTCTTGCTTGGTCGAGAGGAACATGAACGGCTTTGACGAGACGCGCACCCCGCACGTGACAGCTAGGAAATGTTTTGTTTCGTCGGTTATCGAGAAGCGCCTGTGTGGGCACAGGGGAGATTGTTTGCGAGTGTTGACGTTTGGCAGAATAAACGCGCCTTCAATGAATCGAGCAAGGCAATTCTCCGGGAACCGAAATGGAAGCTGATAACGCGCAGATAACGTCTCGGCTGGTGTTATATACCCTCGAAAGAAAACCGCAAGTCGAACTTATGTCCGACTTCTCTTCTCGGCAGGTGACCACTGCCAAACGAGGTTTGTGCGCTCAGATCCCCAGTTTGCCAACTTATCTCTTTTTAGCCACAATGTGTCATACTCGCTGTGGGGTACAAGGCGGACGTAAAGCGATATGAATCACAATCAAGGGTCCGTGACACACAAGACCACACGGTCTAGTCCTTAATGTGGACACAGCGCTCGAACGTAGCGCCTGAGTGTTCCACGGTTGACTCCGGTAATTCCACGAGGTGGCCATGAGCCGTGAGTCGCCGTGCCGAAGTGTCTATTTAACCCTGCTCATTCTCATAGCAGTAGTCGTCAGGTCCATCCATCACTTGGCCACTCATGTCCGACGTGGAAGCCCACAATCGTGAAGTGGAATATCCTACACCTAAACTTCTACGCCCCACTTTCTCCCCATGGCTCACTATCATCGTCATAGCCGCCCAGACGATTCTCTGCGGTCTCACATGGGGCTTTGTCGGGTTGATGATCGTCAGGATTATTCCAGTTCACGATAACTTAGCAAACTGGATTAACGACAACCCAAGTGGAACGAACATGATGATAACCGTAATTTCCACCGTGCTAGCACTAATCGGATCATCGCAAGTCTCTTCCACATTGCTTGCTGCCCAGATGACACTCACGAACTGGATAGTCTTTTGGGTATCACCGTCGAGCACGCGCTACTATTTCGTCTTCCTCGTGGGGTTCCCCTATCGTTGGTGGCACCATGGGTACAGATCGCTAGAAATTCTCTCTTTCTCCGATCTCGCCGTTATCTGTGGTGGACGCTCCTGTCTTTGTTGTGGCTCGCCGTGACTCGTTTGTTGACAACAGCGTATGTAAAACTGCCATCAGCATCATGTTTAGCCTTGACGTTCTACTTGCAGATGGTCAAATTTGTTGACGCCCATAGCTGTAGTCCGAAACTTCACTGTGACCGGTCAAGACGTCGACTTCCTCAGCCCTGCTCTAGCCGACTATTTTAGCGGTGACGTGGAGGTGCCGTATCCCCTTCCTGGAGCCCAGAATTTCTCTTTAACTCCCGAGAGTGTTGGATTTTGTGAGTTAAATAGTTATGCGTGACCATTGTGAAATTCTGACTCTGCAGCAGTGGCCGGCATCACAGGTTATCTGTCTCAGGGAGGAAGATCGGCAATATCAGACTACCTCAAACCCGGATACCCTAGTTTCGTTGCGCAGTTCAATTCATCAACAGGCAAGTATGGATTCCAAGGTTTTAGAGCACGAAAGAGATAACAACGGTATCAAGGAGGAGTGAATCCCACGTCGGCCCAAAATCAACTCTCCAATATTCCTACTCTACCAGAGAACTACCAAGGGCTTTCCACGTCGTTTTCACTCGTACAGCAGGGATATACAGCAAATATATCATGCATGACGTCGCCTTCTCCCACTATCATTTTGAACAACAGCGCTTCGGTGGAGCACATATTCGAGACTCCCTCAGGTAGTTTTAATTACACCCTCGAAACATGGTCCTGGAGTACGAACTGCTCTGGAAACGGCGATTTCTGTTAGTACCACCAGCGCTCCGCTTGACAGTTTAATGTAATATTTCTACAGATACAGGGGAGATCAATCTCTTGACGAGTGATGGAGCCATTGGGAATGGAATCTTCGCAACTTCTGTATGCTATTACCAAAACTTTTCCGGCCCGTCGAACCAGTCTTTCTGTGAGTTCTCTCACTGACATCGCTAACGGCCTACGAGTTCTAAATCTTCCATCCTATGACAGTGGTCCTTATGCAGTCGCCAGCCAATACAAACTATAGCAATACCTACTTTGCAGCCAACCCCAATTTACCGATTGTCTGCCAAGTCACTCCAATGGTCACCACTCTGGAGGTCCAATACAATCAGAGTAATCTCACTAACGTCAACAGTGTCCTGGAGCAAGTCCTACTTCCAAATGATTCTTTGACCTTTGCCTCGATTCAAGCTTCCGTAATTTGGGGGGCATACTTTCTCGCTCAAGGGCAGTACTCCAATTCATTCGCCGATGACCTTCTTGAAGTGGTGCAGCTGTTGAGCACTGGCCCTGTTTCCAACGTCAACTACACGTTACTCTTGGTAAGCAAGTGTGCAACTCTTGTCCGGTATGTTCGTTTAATGGTCAAGCAGGGGGAATACATCCGAGGTGTCTTCGACTATATGGGCTCTGTAACGTTTTCGTCCTATCCTCCAATCAGGGGGCTAACATCGTTCATTAGGTCATGCGCGCTTCCTTCGTCGATCGGTTTCTACTCTTGGACCTGCCTATCCCTGAAAATATGACCATCCCAATCACTGGCACTATGAGCGTACAGACCATTGGGTGGCAATTTCATGCAGGAACCCATGGTGTAGCCATCACGATCATCATGCTCGTCACCGCCGCGACACTAGTATTTGGCATTTTCGCGCTCTTGGAAATCAACCAGGATATGATTCGCCAGCGACAGCAGACAGGCGGTGTTCGCACGTTCAATCCAACGAACCTGATAGACTTTCTGTTTGCTTCATCCATGGGAAATTTTGCCGACAGGGTGTCACAGTGCAGGAATGAAGACGAACGTGAGAATTTGATGGTTGGACTCGCTGTGTCAGACGGGGGTCAATGTGTGCTGGACGTTCGTTGATGGCGCCGATGACCGTATTCGGTCCATCCATAACTTGTTTGTCACGGTTTCCTCATACGATATCCTTGTCGTCTCTTTCGGTAGTTTATCGACCGCTTATGTGTTCCATCTTTCTTGTAGTGCTCACTCACGTTATCGCTAATCGTCTTCTGCATTTATGATTAAAAATTCCCCGGTAACTCTTCTGATTCTCATCTCAAGCGCTCTAAAGAACGCGTGATGACGGCGCAAGACAATTATTTCTGTTATCTACTCCGCTCTTATCCCCACTCTTATCCCATCGGTTTACTATCAATGGTCTTGTTTACATTACCGGTCCCGTTTGATCATATTATTATCCGATCCTTTGATCAGGCTACTTATCCTTCATGTCCAGCCAAACACAACCCGCTAAACCCCTCGACGATGCAGCATGTGTTTGTATCGCACTCTCGTTAAGTAATAAAGCATTTTTAATATGATTCTTTGTGACGCCTTCATCCTCACCTCAGGTTTCACAACGTTTGTAGCACCCCATCTACCTCACCAGATGTAGTGTCACGATGGAATTTGCAGGCACAGCTGGCTTTCTGATGCTGCTTCGACAGTTATCTGACGCCAGGAACTGCTGAATCGTGGCATCTAGTTCGAAGCAACTCGGATCATCTGGAACGTGGGTAATCTATATTCCTCAGACATCTACCGTGGCATCTGATCTTGTCCAACAGCACCATTTTCATCAATTAATAGTATCCACCTTTCTCGGTCTTTACGTGCCGATGTCCTTTGTTCTTGTTACCATGTTCAGTGAATGCATCCATCGAAAACTGACGTTATTTAAGAGATGGTTGTTATGCCTGGTATTGCTGATGCTATCCGATCTCTACTTTTCAGGTTTATACTCTGCCACTTTCTGCCTTCTCTTGGAATCATGTTCTGATGACCATAGACCACAGTTTCGTGAGAAGGCAGGAAGTGAAGGGAACTTTGAGAAGTTATCCTTCATCAGCACCGTGTCGTCACCCTCATGTAGACGATCGTCATGTATCATACAACACCTATGTAGACAAACACGCGAAACATGGTTCAGAACACGCCCAACGGGGGCCCCAGACTCCTCATGCTCCGAGTTCTTTAGTGATCTTCAAGTCCCGGATGAAGCCCGTAGAAAAATCGTGCACCCAACCATGCACATAGACCGGCCTCTTCTCGACCTGTCCACATACCCACTCATCCAGCTTGGCCACGTTGTCGACCTGCATCTTGACGTTTTCCTCGATCACAATCTGCAGCGCCTTTTCCTCGTCGGAGGGGAGACTCGATTTAATCTGCCTAACGCGATGCACGAGCGGCGTAAGCCAACGCGTGATGGCGTCGTTGGGGTCCTTCGAGTTCCGGTCGTGCACGTCGTTGAGGCGGTTCGACTTGACAAAGTGGTGAAGCGAGTCGCAGACCGTGTGATGGTGCTCGAGCTGGTCTTCGTACGGAGGGCGGTGCGCTTCTTTCATCGCCGTGATCGCACCACCGCAGTGCTCGTGCCCGACGACGGCGACTGTGTGTTGCACCCCGAACGAGGTCAGAGGGGGGAATGCTTGTTGTGGGTTCGGAAAGAGATACGCACTGTGTTGGACACCGAGTACCTTGATGGCATATGCAAAGACGGACAACGCGCTGTCGTCCTTGAGATGAAATTGGCTGCGTGCAGTAGGTTAGCAAATTAGTTGGTTATGAGTTGTTGGACGAAGTACTTTGCGATGTTCCTGTGCACGAAGACGGTGCCCGGGAGCGCTGTCGTTGTATCCGACTCTTGTATTCTAGAGTCGGAACAGCCTATCCAAAGGAGCTGTTGGGCGGGAAAAAGGCATGAAGGAATCGCGAGGGTTACAATGTCGACCAAGCCTACCTTTGGCGCTTGCTTATCTAGAGAATCGGGGAAGTAGTGAGGGAATGTCTGGTTCAGCCTCTTCGCCCAGTTTTCGTTCGCTAGAAGGACGCTAGATGTATAGTCTTTTATGCTTGCTGATGAATCGGGGTTGGACATAGTGATGGCAGGGTTGAATGGGTAGGAATCAGTGGAGATCAGTAGTGCTTGAAAGACATCTCGCGGGGAAGTATCTATAAGTGCATTACTGGAACGTCTCCGACTCAAAATCTTACCTACCTTGGAGGCTTGGATGACTAGTGCGTCCAAGTATAAAACGCGGGGTTCCGTTGCATCGCAAGGCACGTGTCGTTTCAAGCGCGATCATCGGTTATCGACAGGACATGTTGCCGCGAACGAAGGGCCAGCTGAAGAAACAGTAGAGCCGTTTCGTTGACCTGGCTAGACCCGTACCTATACCTGAACCAATGCTGACTTGTTGAGTTTGGTGCACGGTATTCTCGATTCATGCTTCGTGTGGCGATTATACAATAGTACGCGGTATCTCTACAAATTAATGCTATCCTGCAGGCGGAGGCAAAACAGAAGGAACAGCGAAAGGAAGCACGAGCTAGAGGTAACTGACATAACAATGCGCATGACAGACATGGTATTCATGGTATCCCAGGAATGGGGATATAACGTCAACTCAGTTGGAATATGAAGGGGGGCCTGGGATTCGCTTAATTAGCAATGGAACAAGAGATGCAAAAGAAACTCAACAGACCAGGGGAGCGCGAGTTTTGCAGAGCAGAATATAACACCTGTCGTTCATCATGCGTCAATGAGTCCACCAGTCGGACAAGGCCATCAATGGACGCCTTCCGGTCGTGCTGAGCAACTTCGAGGAAGCGCTGTAAGAGGTGGTCTGTCCTCAATCGGACCGCCGTAGATGTCAGGTCCAGCCCCTCCAACGCGTTCGCGAGAGCACGGTTGTCAGAGCGGTCAACGGTGGAAACGAGTGAATCCAATAGTTTCTCCAGAAGATCCGGAGTTGCTTCTGGGTTGCTATCGGCCAACTGAGCAAGCGCCTCAGAGCGGGCGAGGCGTGCGCGAAGGGCCCAGTAGAAGAAGCGGCGAGCTTCCTTCCATACGGCAGGTTTGGCGCAACCCTTGGCTTCCATACGACCGGTTCGACTGAGAACCACATGAGAATGGACGCCGTAAACGAAAAAAAAGGATCGGATACTCACTCGTGTAGATCAGCATACAGCAACGCAATTTGTTTATAAGTAGGCTGCAAGAAGGTCTCTCTATCGGCCAGCGCATTCGAAGCTGCAGCCTTCTCTTCGTCAGATTTGCTGGGATCCTTGCTCGCAGCCTTGAGAGTTGCGTATGTGGAGTCAAGGCGTTCCATCAGCGAAAGGATCTTGTCCCGGCGGAACTTGATCTCCACGATGCCTTCCGGTTCCAACACACCAGCACGTGCATCCACATCAGCGTACATCTCCATCTTGGAAGAATTGATCGAGGGGTCGAGGACGACCCAAGCACCACCACGAAGTTCGCCGTTTGGCACAATATAGACGAAGACGGGCTGCTTATAACTGGATAAGCCATCGACGATCTTCGAGCCCTGTTTCAGAATCTCGTCGTACATGTCTTGCTGACCGCCGGAGAAACCACGCCAGTTCGCAAAGATGATGAGTGGGAGGCCCTCACGGTTGAAGTCGAAGATGGCCTGCGCGGTCTTGTAGGCTGAGTTAGGGTACCAAACCTGCCCAGCTTCCATGACCTTCTGTTCGAATGATGCGGGGTTGGCGGGATCCGCAGGGATAACACGTTCAATGGTGCGAGTCTCGACAGCGATGACACCCATAGGAATGCCACCCAGCCGCGCACGACCAACGACGACAGTCTGAGCCCATCCGGAGAGCGTTTCCTGGAAGGACCCTTTGTCGAAGAAGCCTGGCAACCACTTGGATGTCTGTTCATCAACCTTGCCCTCAATGAACCAGCGTGGGTTATAAGGGCCTTTGGGTGGAACATAGGCAATCTTGCGATCCCAAGTGTCTGATGTTTCGCGGATGGGAAGTGGATCACCCTTGACTTCGGGGATGTACGACAACCATTGCAGGATGTGGCAAACTCCTTCCAGGTCGCTGGCTGCGGTCAGGTGTGAGACACCATTCTTGTGCATGATTTGAGTACCACCGAGTTGAAGGTTTGACGTGTAGACTTCGCGACCAAGCACCTTGTTGAGTGCAAGTGCTCCAGTCAGGATGATGGGCTGCCCTTCGACTTGAACGGCACGTTCACCTAAGCGGACAAGGTATGCACCAATGCCGACGGAGCGAGCAGTCACCAAGGTAATGGTGAAAATATCATCGTAGGCACGTGAGGTTTCTCCCGCGATGAGACCAGATCCCCTCAACGACTCGACACCAAGGCCATCTTGAAGCCCAATGATGTCGGTGATCTTGTAACGAACCTCCCCGTTCACCTCGATCTCCGTCGTGCGAATGGCAGCGGCCGCCTTCTCTTGCACCTTGAGGTAGTTCTCGCGAGTCAAGTAGAGGTATTCGAAGCCTTTCTCTGGATGAGTCGCATCGTTCCAAGCGCATGAGAAGAGGTTCATGACCTCCTCTGCCAGACCGATACGAGCACCTGAGTTGGCGGAGAGGTAGATGCGAGGAAGGCCTTGGGCGCGTGCATATTTCGTGACGAGGTAGAAGAACTGATCTTCTATGGGACCGAAAGAACCGATCTTGTAGGTGATGTCGTTTGCGACGACGACCACCTTGCGACCGTCAGGGTATTCAGGCGTTCTAAGTGTGAAAACCCAGGCGACCATCCCAAAGGTGTTGTTACCGGGGGCACGATCTACTTCTGTGAGCTGATCATGTTCGTCGAGCACCAGTTCCTTCGCTTCAAGTAACTTCTTGGGAAGGATAAGCGAGGAGTCGAAGTTCCGGGCCGTGATCCAGAGATTGTGGAGGGCTTTCGAGAACAACTCGGGGAAATCGTAAACGTAAGTGGTACCAATGAGGTGAGCTTGGTAGCGCTTGGGCTGTAGGGACTCTTTAGTCGGGTAGGCGTGGTTGACTGGTTGAAGATGCAAGGGTCCCTTCTCTCCGATGGACTTGAGAATCGTAGTGCCTTTATCAGTGGTGATTTCCTGGTACCCATGGAAGTTGACGACGAATCCGGATACATTCTCGATGATGCACCGGGTAGTGGTAACATTGCCTTCCTGGTCCTCGAGAGCAATACGAATTTCCGAGCCAGTGACATGCAGACGCCAGAGTCGCTTGCCGTGACGCTCGATGAATCCCGAGATAGCTTCAAGTACATCTTCATAAGAAACCTGAAGAGTGTAGACGAAATTTATGAAGATGTGATTGACATCGGCGTTGCGGTATTGAGCGCTGACGACCTCCAGCGCATCCAAGATGCTAGTCACCAGTCGGTCCGTCTCGGAAATGAGGTACTGCTTCGTGCTCATGGAGCCGCGCAAACGACCAGGACGAACCAAAGCGCGGACAAAGAATCGATTGTCCAGCTGGTTCTCTCTGGCAACGGCATGGTACATGTGAGTCTGCTTGGTCTCCACGAAGACAGGCGTGAGCTTGTAGTTAGAGAGACGGCTGAGCTCGAGCTGGAAGGCTAATGCAGGTTCGATGTTACGGATAGCTAGTTCTTCGGCCCAGGTACCGTCAGAGTTCCTCAAGGTGAAGTACATCGGGTACTGTCCACGTTTGCAGATAAGGATTGATACACGTCGGACACCACGTTTCACGAGAGTTGCATTGTGGTCGTTGACGAACTTGAGCGCCTGCTCTGCCCACGCCTCTTCAGATACGTTATCTGCTTTGCCGAAGATGCGAAGAGATAGGTTCATGACGTTTGGTGGCTCCGTGCTGCCATAACGCTGACGGAACTCGTCGGGATCGAACACGGGGAGGAGAGAAGCAACTTTTTCGAATCCTTTGTTAAGGGCAGCCAAGTCAGAAAACGAGGCAATGACACCGGTACGAATAGGCTGCGATTGGTTGCGGCTGATCAAATAGGACAAGTCGCTGACGGATCCTTGACGTTTCGGGTCACTTTTACGAAAGTTAGATACCTTTTGGGTAGGAGCGTAAGCTGTACTTACGGAGCATTGAAGCTAGGGGTAGCGGGGGGTGAATGCGAACGCCCGAGGTTGAATCGCCAAGTGAGAGCACTTGGGAGCTCGCCGTCATCGGGGCCATCGCCTTCCTCACAGTCAATCGACAGCAGCGAGTACGCGCGGTAGGCGCGGCGAACATAAACCTCGAATGCAGCTGCGTAGTAAAATCAGATCAACAATATTGTCGATGAGCAGAAAAAAACTGACCAAGAGTGACGGCAGGGTCTGCATGGGAGAAAAACGAAGGAAGAACATCATAGACAGTGTAGCGAGAATCGCTGAGCTCGCACAAGATCTCGGGTGAAGGAGTTCTATATTACATTAACGAGGCGGAGCACCGACGCATAAAAACCTGCTTACCTATTGGTCCTTCCCTGCTCACCATATACACTAGAAGTAACGGATGCTTTGAGGATCGCTTCCATCTGGACTAGACGCTCCTCATACGAGGGCATCTGTCCGAGGATAAGCACTTCGCGAGCTTTCAAGGATACGGCAGTTGATGATCTGTAACACCCCTTAGTTTTATACAGGATGAAGTGGGAATTGGACAAACTTCGACTCCAGCTCAGCGAGACTACTGAGAACTTGGTATAGCCGGTTCTCCACACCGGACACGGGAAGACCACTTGATTTGATGTAGTCCAGAATCGACAGCACAAGTTTTGACTTGCTTTGAGCTTTGGTATGGCTGAGTACAAGAGCAACCACCTTGTCGAGGTCATCCTTGTTTTGTTCTCTCAAGCTCAAAACACGAGCTTCGATGCTTCCTCCAAACAATTTCTCCGTCGACTCGTAAGCGGAAAGGAGGCTGGCGATGGTATGCACTTCGTGGCCCTTGAGGCCACCCATAAACTTTTCGAGGACGTCATATAGTGGAGCAAGCTGTGTCCGGAACATCGTTCGATCCTGTGGGAGAATGGAGTCCTGGACATAGTGTTCAAGCACTTTCTTGATACGGACTGCGGGGAACTCCTGTGCATCACCCCTAGACTTGGCACTGTCGATTGCCGACCGAATGCCTTCCTCGAGTTTCGATGGCATACGACCTGACATTGTCGACAAGATAGAGCTGACTTCCGAATACGGTAGTTCAGGGTCATGCAGGACTTCGATGAGATCCTTGAGAGTCGAGGCCATGATGGCTTGATTATCGTAACCCTCGAGGATGTCATTGAGCGTCCCCACGCAGCGCACGAAACGTTGGTATGGCCGGTTTCCAACCACACCGGGGGGACCCATTGGTGGAAGCAGCCCCTCGAACGGCTTGGCGTGCTTCACCCGTGCGGGATCGTCGAGTGTCAAGATACCAAGGATATCACCTGGCTCAAGACTGACACCGGGCTGCTTGACGAACTGGACGATACCATCTTCAGCAGCAACAAGTGGCATGTACATTTTCATGACCTGGAAAGGGTAAGCAACGACACCGCTTACTCCGGGGAATCAGGCTCACCTCAATCTCCGCATATTGCTCGCCGGCATTGATGTGGTCACCACTGTCAACCAAGAACCGGATGAGCTTGCCGGGACTTGGACTCCTTAGTTGTGTTGGATCGTTTTCTTGCTCGATCAAACACGTCTTCGAGTCGACCATTAACCGCAGAGCTCCGACCTCTTCCCGCCAGTACACCGAGTGACTGCGACCATCAAGGAGAATAAGGAGGCCACCATCAGCGAGAGGGCGCGCCCCGACCATTGTCCGTCCACCATTTAGGAAAAGCGTCCAGGTGTGCTTGGAGGATCGGGTACACGTAAAGTTGTACTTGATATTCTCGTAAATGAAGTCGACGCTGAATACGGTCTTCAACAGATCGCGAGCGGGGACTTGGCCTTTGTCCAGAATACGCTTGTACTCGCTAAGGCATGCCTCTGCCGCAATGTGCGCTTTGCTGACGCCGCCGCAAACGACCGCAAGGGTAGCATCTGGACGCTCTGCAGTGAGCTTGTTACTGATCAGGGAATCCAGCCAGCCGGTAGTGAAGGTATTGTCGATAAACGCATCCAGCTCGAGAAGCTTGATGAGGTATTCGACTGTCGTTCTGAAGTCACCACGGATGCTCAACTCCTTCATGGCGACGATCATGTTCTTCCTACTCTCGTTGCGGTCTTCACCGTATGCGAAGATGTGGCCGAACTGGGAATCAGCGAACTCATGGAGGCCGCCTGCGGAATTGACGGAGAAATAACCCCAAACGTTCGTGCTGGAGCGGAAGTTCAGCTCTTGAAGTGAACCGGATGACGGCTTGAAGCCAGCGTCCGGGTTCTCGGCGGTGATACGGACTGCAACAACGTGTCCCTTGGGTCGAGGTTTACGCTGAAGTTGGTTAGACTCCGGTTTCACCATATCGAAGTCGATCTCGGAGGAAGCGTTAGGAGCGACACCGTACAGTGTGCGAATGTGCCGTATACGGTGCAAAGGGATACCCATGGCAATCTGCAATTGTGCGGCGGGGAGATTGACACCTGTCACCATTTCGGTGGTTGGATGTTCAACTTGGAGTCGGGGGTTCAGTTCCAGGAAGTAGAACACATCTTCAGAGTGACTGTAGAGATCTTGCAGAAATCCCTACTTAGCGGATCCCCCAAACATGACAAGAGCAGAAACATACATTCAACGGTTCCGGCACTGACATACCCCACCAGTTTGGCAAGACGCACAGCGGCACGCTCCATCTGCTCAAAGGTATCTTCTACAGCGATCGTCACAGGGGCTTCTTCAATGATCTTCTGATGGCGACGCTGGACGGAACAATCACGTCCGAACAAAGAGATCGCATTTCCGTACTGATCAGCGAGAAGTTGGACCTCCAAGTGACGTGCCTGGCCAGCGAGCTTCATGACAAAAATGGGTGACCCTACGATGGAATGAATATATGCAGAGTGAATCTGTCACGCGTCCTTACCTGGAATCTCTCCAGCGACCGCGTGATATGCGTTCTTGAATGCATCAGGATGTTCGACCTTCCGGATACCCTTTCCACCTCCACCTTCGCTAGCCTTGATCATGACTGGCCAACCGATCTGTTCAGCCTTGGCCAATCCTTCCTCTACGGTCGTCACACAGGCGGCTCGATACACATCATCGGCGACGGTCACGAAGCCCTGTTCCGATAAGGCTGTTTCCGAGATCCCTGAGCCAGACCATGGCATGGTGGGCACCTCGGCACTTTGCGCGACGATAGTACTCGAAATCTTGTCACCCAAGCTTCTCATGGCACTTCCAGGGGGACCAATGAACACGATCCGGTTCTTGCAGGTAGCAAGACTCTCGGGTAGTCTAGGATTTTCAGATGCGTGACCCCAACCTGCCCAGACGGCATGCACTCCAGCACGTTCGGCCACGTCGACGATGAGATCCACGTTGGCATAGTTGTTGTTGTTGGAGCCACCTGGAACTTCGATGTATTGATCGGCCATGCGGATGTACTCGGCGTTGACTTTCAGATCCTCCGGCGTGGCCATGACAGTGAACTCGATGGCTCTATCTGTTCCAAACGTTTCGTAGCTCCATTGACGGATGGAGCGGATTTCCTTGACGGCAGCGATACCTTTGGAGAGGCCTGAGTATATGCGTTGCATGATGGATGAGGTAGACAATACCATTATTTGCAATGAGGACCTGTAAGCGGGGACAGAAACAATCAGTCCTTGGTGCATAGAGGGCAGAGGGCAGAGGGCATAGTACCCCCCCTCGCCGACCCCAACGATCGACCAAGAGGTGGATATATGCGCGACGCTTACCTTTGTGATGACTGTATGACCTCCGTGGACCTGAACAAAGTCTTTTACGCGGCCAGCTGGTGCCTTG
>JBBPOE010000351.1:0-28373 GCA_038091295.1 Tylopilus felleus | reverse complement strand
GGCGGTATGACATGTGTGGGAAGAACTGCCAGTGAGACGCCTGGAGGTCCTTGTGACACCATTGGCGGTCTGCTTTCCGCGCGCAGTTAGATTCGCATTTCCTTTTATGCCGCCTTCTGGGTCCACCTTCTCGACCACTGTACTGTACGCGCGAAGCCAGGGTAGAAGAATGATTAGAGCACCGCTCACCTATGGCATACCAAGCCGCCACATGAACCTCCATTTGTCAGGAGCCTAAACAAGAAGCCCATGGAGATAATGGCTCGCATGCACATGTGACTCTCGGGCCAGCACAACCACTTCTTGGATGAATTATCCATGGACTAGTAGACAGGATCATGCCGTGGCTGTGGCATCACATAAAAAGTTGCGGAGAATACTTCGAACCTGACGATGAAACAAGAGGGCTGATCCTTCAAGAAACGAAACGTGCACTGTTCGGAGGTGTTCAGCCTCGTATTTTGTAGACTCGATCCGGCAAGGCAAGTGGTTATGTATCAATAATTTGTAACCATGACTCATGAGAGATAGATGTGAATTATTTCATATGATAGTACAACATCATGAGCGTCACAGTGAAAGAGCATCTACCATCCGGTGGTCAATAGATATAATACAGGGTGTAGAGTTACGAAGTACTCACAGAATCATAATTTTCAAAGGTTTATCGCCGATTTCTGTATTCTTGTGATTCACGGGACAAGATATTTAAACCACCTCCTCGTGCCGTTGGACGTGGGATACGTGAGGGCCGTCGGGGCGGAGGTAGAGAGGGAGACGAAGGAGATGGCGGAGAGTGTGGTTGAGAAGGTGGCGGAGGGGAGGGGAAGGTATGTTGTGAGGATGACAAACTTAAAGGTGGAGCAAATGTTGAGTTATTGGCAGGGGCATGTGGACTGTTCGAGTCAGGGGCAGGAAGTGAAAGGTTGGGGAGTGGAGTGCCAAAAGACCGCTGTTGTTCGAGAACAATGGTGCGTAGGTAGTCCCTGACCTCAGGGTATCCCATATTTACCGCAACTTCAAGAGGTGTATGTCCCCTGGAGTTTCGTGCTTCGGGGTCACAACCTTCCCGAACCAGAGCCTTCACAATCTCCATCAGAGAGCAGCACGGGGACGAACGTTTCACTGCTATGGCGACATGGAGGACTGAATCTCCGTTTGTCGCACAAACAGACACATTTGCCCCGTTTCGGACCAACAAGGATATCATTTGTGGGACCTGTGTGACTCGCACCGCAATGAGCAGAATATCAGGTGGGAATGGCGCGTTATGAGAAAGCAGGCATTCCACAACGGAGTAAAAGGCTTGAGACACGGCAATTTGAATAGGTAGTTCGCCTCGGGTATTCCACACGGAAGGACTGCAACCAGCTTCGAGCAGGAGCTTCGTGGCCACTAAGGATCGTCTTTCCCAGGATAACCGCATGGCGTAGTGCATCAAGGTATCTCCATAGGTTTCTCGTGCATGGATGTTGGCTCCTTTGCGGATAAGTGAAAATACCATCGATTTCCACTTATGATAGCCTTCATGAATGGGTGACCACTGTAGCACAAAGGGCAGGATATCGGGTGGAAGTGGCACGTCATGTACAACCATGTAATCCACTACAGAGGTAAACTGCTTCTGTACTGCAATGTGGAGAGGACTCTTCTGGGAGGAGTTCGTTCTGAAATCGCGACAACCAGCTTGGAGGAGGGATTGCGTGGCCATCAAACATTCTTCTTCATCCGAGAATTGCATCACATGGTGAAGTGGACCATCTCCGCCAGTGTCCTGGTGTCCTACGTTGGCTCCATGATCCACGAGCAGGCGGACCATTGATGAAGAGTTATGACACGGCGATACGCTGAGCAGCAAATCAAGGGGGAGGCTGTCATGTTGATCGAGTGAAAGAAGATATTGTACGACAGAAATAAACCCTTGAGAGATGGCGAGGTGGACTGGCAGGATTCCAGCAGAATTGGATACAGAAGTTAGGCAACCAGCCTGGACGAGAGCTTGTACCGCAACGTGACACTGAGATTCCTCGTGTAGCGACATAGCAGCATGTAAGAGGGTGCCTCCATTGTCTTCTCTGACATGTACGTCAGCTCCGCGATGCAGAAGGAAAGGAACCATCGATACTTGTTGCCGCAGCGCAGTGAACAAGATCCGGTTAGGCAATGGTACATGTTGAGATAGAAGATATTCAACCACGGAGGCCAACCCTTGAGAAACCGCAACTTGAATGGGTAGCTGACCGGCGTTATTGGGTCCAGACGAATGACAACCTGCGACAACGAGAAGTTTCGTGGTTTTGAGGCACTGAGCTTCGTTGCGTATTCTCATGGCAATGTGTAGAAGAGTATCTCCATTGCTTTTCTTGGCATGCAAATCAGCACCTTTGCGAAGCAGGAATGGGACCATCCAAACACTGTCTTCCAGTGCCGTGAAGAGGATTCGTCGAGGTAATGGTGTACCTTCGGATAGAAGATATTCCACTGTGGAGGAACAACCACAAGATACTGCAACGTCAATGGGTGACCTGTCAAGATGATTGGATTCGGAGGGGTGGCAACCAGCGCCGAGGAGAATTCGCATAGTTATGAGGTCGAGGTCTTCGTCGGGCCCGGGTGATCCAATAGCCGCATGTATGAGAGTATCCCCGTTGCGATCTCTGGCATGTAGATCAGCTCCTTTGTGGATGAGGAATCGAACCATCGACGGCTGGCCCCTGTTTTGCAGCGCGGTGAACAGGATTCCATTAGGTAACGGTGTGTCTTGGGATAGAAGATATTCCACTACGGAGAAATATCCGAGAGATACTGCGGCATCGATCGGCGACTTGCCCGAATCGTTGGATCTAGAAGTGGGACAACCTGCCTCGACGAAGGCTTGTACCAAGAAGTGGCATTCAGCTTCCTGTTTGAGCGTCGTCATAGCGGCGTGCAGCAGAGTGTCGCCGTTTTTTTCTGTGGCGTGCAAATCAGCTCCTTTGCTAATGAGGAATGGAACCATTGTGGGTTTGACTCGCAGCGCAATGAACAAGATCCCGTCAGGTAGTGGCACACATTGGGATAGAAGATATTCCACGACAAGACAGAATCCTCGCCTCACGACGCCGTCAAATATGTGTGCACAGTCCGAAACACGGTCACCGGGAGCACCCAGAAGCCTTTTTGCGACAGCTAAATATTTGTCTTCATCATCCAGAAATACCCTGAAAACCTGTAACAGACTCTCTTCCTCTTGACGCAGGAAGCGTGAACCGTCTTCATTGCAAATGAGTGCACGCAATGCCTTTGCTTGAGATGAAGGATCAGGATGTAATAGGGAGTAAATATCTGAGGGTGCGGCGAACAGCAACAGATAGATGCCTATTTGGCGATGGTCTTGTTTTGCCGCAACACAGAGGGGGGTTTCACCATTTAGGTTTCGAGCCAGAGAACTGCACCTAGCACCGATGAGTATCTTCGCAATCCCCGGGCAAATAGATCTATCGAGAGACCGCATAGCAGCGTGCAGCAAGGTATCTCCATCTCTGTTCAGAATATCCACTTTGGCTCCCCTATCCATCAGGAATTGGATCATATCGACTCGCTTCGAGGGAGTAACTTGTAGTGCTGAAAACAAGATCCTCGACGGAAGCGGTACATTCAGGGAAAGGAGATACTCCACTACGGAGATGAATCCTCGCACCACTGCGATGTGGATTGGTGATTTGTCGTCAGCGTCGAGCGCGCGAGGGTCGCAGCCAGAGTTAACGAGGAGCTTCATGATAGCAAGGCACAGGTTCTCGTCGGACAGCCTGACAGCTACATGTAGTGGGGTGTCTCCGTTGGGTGTGAGAGCATTCACGATAGCTATTCCGTATATCAGCAAGTCGATCCCATGTACCTGGACCAAAGACGCACCATGAGTATGCGATGCCACCGAGGACACATCTGAAGCCGATGATGTATCCATCGAAAGTAGAGCCTCGATAACGGCGGTGCATCCTTTTGCTATGGCAACGGGAAGAAGAGCCTCGGCGCAACCGACATCGACGAGGATTCTTGCAGCGGTTATCCACTCTCCTCCATCAACTTGACCATGGTCTTCTACGTCGTCGACGAGCGTTTCCAGCAGTCTTCGGTTTTCCCAGGGGGTAGTGATTGACCATTTGGCGAACTCGGCTGTTTTCAATAAGCGGTTGACAATAGACAGCGGGAAATCCTGTGGTCGTTCTTCGAGCACATGCGCAAGTAGCCGATCAGGGACGATGCACCGTTGCGCTAAGAATGAATCGATTAGTTCTACATTCCAGCTGCTAACAGCAATCTCCAGCGGCACTGCCATGTTGTCCATGTCAGGGTCATCGGTATCCAAGTTGCCGATGATTAAACCCGGATGGTTTACACTGGCACCTTGCGAAATCAGCACCCTAGCATGCTCGTTCTTGACAAAATGCGCAGCATATACAAGCGGGTTGATCCCTTCCTGGGTTGTAAGACCAGTATGATGGACGAACGTCTGCAACAAAGCGTCAGATGCAAACGCGACAAGGATATAGAACATGAAGTCATGCTCCAAAGTTGGCCACGGGACACCGGTGCGAATGAATGGAACTTGTTTGCACATCCGATTCCATTCTTTAGACCGACGCCGAATGAGGGCTCGAAGAGTTTCCATGTCCTTGAAGATCCCAGCATTAGCTGGCCCAAGATAAGCAAGATGATTGAATCCATCGGAGAGCACATATCTAGAAAGTGGGCGAGAAGCACATAATGTCGTGCGGCTGGGGTCCTGTTCGCGTGTGAGAATAGACGATTTATCCTTGGACTCCCTCATCTGATCAAGGCAGAACACAATATAAGCCATGGAAAGCCTAGCCAGGTGTTCGTGCGCATCTTCCAAGACGATATGAAATTGTGGTAACTTGGCGTGAACAAGTTCTCCGACAAGGTACTCCTGCACAATGTATCAATGAACTGAGTCAAGTATATGAAGAGAGGACGGAACTCGATCTTACTTTGACGCTCATATGAGAAAGGGTGATTGTGTCCGTTTCTTCGTGGTGGACTATAAGGCTCCTGCAGACATCCAACAAGTCGGAACCTTTCATCAAGCGGAACCTGGAATCTAATTCTCGACACTCCGGGTCGATCATGACTCCTTCGAGGAGTTCGCGCATGCGCATGGGCCGTAAGGCACCCACTAGCCACACTAATGCACGTTGCACTAGGCATGCATCAGATCGCTGCCTCTCGATTGCGATAAGAATCCTCCTGTATGTCTCTTCCAACCCTTCGGGAAGACTTTCGAGCACCGTCCGAATTTCTGACACCGAGGTACATTTTTCGAGGGTATCAATCTGGCACTGTACCCAACGAAACCTTAAATACACAACCGTCAAGTCATTCCTTGAGTAGAAAGGTCACTGGCTCGTACATGCCGTCAGCTTTTGCACATAGCTTTGATCGAATTTCTTCTTTGAGCCCCTCGTCGAACGTCCTCAACCGGCGGCGCGAGTCGAGTTCCCTTGCGATATGCAGCAAGATATCAGCCGACAACTCTTTGGCCATATTATCCATCAATATGGATGGAAAAGGAGAGAGAATTCTGATGACGTTTTGCAGTGGGCGAGAGGTGGCAAATATCTGTAGGTCGTTGGCGCACATTATGAGCCCTTCGAGGAGGCTCTCCACTTCTCTGCACTCGTCAAGTGCGTCGACGACGACAACGGGTGTTCGGGAGCATAGGCTTGCAGCTTTGCGCAGATAATGCGATAGCCCCTTAACACTGTAGAAGCGATCAGTATGACTGTCGCTCTCCTTGAGAAACTGGTCCAGCAAATCCCCGGAGCTGAGTCTGGAAACAGGAACCTGGGCCATTAATTGGGCGAGGATGGAGCGCATGACTTCGACAGCATTCGTCGACCGCCTTGTTCGAAAATCACAGTAGAAGTAGACCAATGTTTCTCCATCGTTGATCGTGTCGCTAAGGTCGTTGATGACAGAAGCACTACAAACGTGGTAAGCATCCTTGTTCCATTGATGTAAGGAATGAACGCACGCTAAAACTGACTTTCCAGCGCCAGCTGTGATTAATTCATTAGCAATGGCGAAATCTTGGAGCACCGGAGAGGGTACCTTTCCCTTGTAGCCACAGAAAAGATTTTCGCCCGTCTTTCCTCACTCTCCACGACCTATATGTGTCCGTGGCAAGCAACCACATGCATGTGTCAGATTGGCGTATCAATGACGTTTCTTGATGTTTCTCCGAGCAATCCAACGCGTCGAGTAGTTTCAACAGCCTTTTCAGTTTCTGAGCTGAGCGTGCGATATCATTGATAAGATGAACTTGAGAGTGCTGCCAAGAAATAGCCGGACATACCAATTATCTCTTTCCTCTGATTTTCTATTGCAATGTCCATTGTTGGGGTGGGTTGCGGTTGCTCGTGGCCTTCTGAGCAGGCAGACCTAGAAAAGTCAAAGATCAATTTCGATAACGGGTATGCGCCAATAACACTCACTCAGTTTTTAAAGGCATCGTCTGTCTGTAGACCTCATTCTCGTGATTCCTGTGTATTTTGTCATGCATGACTTCATCCAGAGAGTCGGCACTCACCAGATGTCCACTGTAAGCAAGAAGTGAAAATGTGCCTTATGAGCGTAGAAGAGTACAATGGCTGCATGGATGTCGTCTTCTTTGCAAGTGGATCTCGTTGGCTTTATGCCAGAAAGCACCTGTACATCGTGCTCGCTAATAAGCAGTCTTCCCATCTCTCTCAAAACATCTAGACAAGTTTCGGGTTCATCGCTAGACAACCAGTCCACCCAGCGATCGTCGAGCATAAAACGACGACAACGCAATGGATCACCAAGGATTTCGAGGATGGCTTGACAAACATGGATAATTGTTTGAAAGTTGGATTCGAGCCGAATGAGAGAGTGCTGCCGGACCTGTCTGATGCATCTGGTGGTGGAATATCGAGACGTGGCGTCCTGTACTTGCTGGGTAGCGAGTACGATCGAATGAAGGACATCCTTTGCAGAATTCATGGGATTGTCTTGAACTCGAGAAAGTTGAGTTCAAGTACTGTCAATGTCGCCCGCCCGCACAGGATGTCATAGGCGGTGCTGAGTTAGATGTCCGACAAAGAAAAAGGTTGTCCGAGTCATTAGACGATTGCGACAGAAAAGACTAAGACACAAAAAACGCAAACACATCATATCTGTACTAGTACTACTAGTATTAGTAGTTGTTCAAGTTGACGTTGAATCCTAGTACATACTAATACTACTATCAGTACTTGCACAGGGCTGCTGCTGTTCCTGTTCACGGCGAGGACGCTACGGTGGGTTCGCGCCAGCACCACTTTGAGTCTTTACGGAATATCTCGCCTTCATTCTCCCCAAACACAAACACAAGTATGTATCAGTATCCGCATCTACGCCGACGGAACTTCTCAGAAAAGACCATACCAGCTTCAATCCCAGCTCATCAATTGGGACACGTGGTGGACAGGCGATGAAACGTTGTCATAACGCGTTGGCGACGGAAGCGCGGCGGGATCTCCGCTGCAGAGGAAGGTTTGTGATGGGTTACCAAGTGCCCATGACTCTGTGCGAACTTCGGTTCATTCCTCGGCACCAATGCAAACAAGGGTGATAGCTCTCCCTAGGGCTGCGGAACTGCGTGAGGCTTGGATTGCCTCCTCGAGCTATCATCGCAACGCACCATCGAAGGAGAGACTCCTGACGCAAGCTACCTTGCGGTTCCCATCTTACCACCAATATCCAGTCCTCCGCTTGAGCCACGCAATCATTGCGCGCCGACCACCGGTCGTAATAGACTTCACTTGAATGGCCGTAGTACTCGCCCACGGTGTCGTTCTCCATGACCAGCACGGCTTATGATACCGTCGTAGAGTGACTACGGTTCTTCCCGTTCTTTCCGCGGCTTCGCCGTTAACGGTGAGGCGCAGATGAGAGTGATCGAGTTCGGTGGTATTGGTACTGCCGCATTGCTAACTCTCGTCATGCATTAGGTCACTTTTCTCGAAAGCACAGTCATAAGCAATGCGTAACCCATATTACGCATGGCGTTTTGGCGGTCTCAACCGGGCGCAGAGTGGCTCGTAGTACGTACAATATGATCGCTAAGTACCTCGAGGCTTGGCCATACTGATCATAGCACTATTAGGGTGCCATGGCCATGTGCGCGAGATGCTCGGGAATCAATTAACAAACCATTATAAGAGGTACTACCCACATTTTCCTTCTCTTTCCGCGCGCCCACCTAGTTCCTTTTTTTTACCACGGACTCACGCGCTCACTAGGTACGGAACACGCCCTGAGTCATCAAACATGAGTGTCACCGGCATCCCTTTGGACAAGGCGGAACTCCTTTCGGTGTTACTAGAGTCCCTTTTGTACGGTAAGACACGTTCACAATGACTCGTCGGCAAAGGACGCTGACCGTTACATTGGGCAAGGTTTCTCATTATTGATGTTTGGAGCAACGATCTGGACGCTGTTGTCCCATCGATACACTCATCAGATTAATCGTAGGATGTTTACGGCAGCATGCGCGCTACTGCTGTGCAGCACAGCGGTGCGTCTCCCTTTCTTTTTTTCCGCATAAGGGCTAGACAGAGACGCACTCTTGGGAATATACAGCACCTCATTATTGATATCATTAGGATTATGGAGGGTTTGATATTGTACCGAGACACATACCCAGGGGGCCCTATTTCGTATTTTTCAAACGTGTCCCAATGGACCTTTGTCGCCAAAAACTACCTGTTTACTGCACAGACACTGATAGGCGATGGCGTTGTCGTAAGTTTTGGTTTCGTGCATATGCATATGGACCTCATTCACTGAGTGCGTTGCAGCTTTACCGCTGTTACATGGTATGGCAATCGAAACTGATCATGATTTTGCCTGCGTTACTCTGGTGCGCTTCTGCTGGTGCGTGTAATGTGGTTGTTTGGGGTGGCCAATACCATTGACAACATCCCCGAAGCGACTGGAATCGGCAGTCCGTATACCGCATCAAAAGTGACGCAGAGCGAGGTCTTTGGTGGGGCCCTCTCGCAATGGATCACAGCATTCTGGGCAACTGCATTGGCAACCAACCTTCTAACCACGCGTATGTAGTCGCATCTCGTGATTGTGTGTTTCTGAACTTATTTCTTGTTCCACCAGTTCTGCTGGTTTGTCGTATCTGGTATGTCGACCACAAGGCCACGAGGCTGCGTGCCCATCAGTCTCAGTTGCGGCCAATTCTACACGTCCTTGTCGATGCGGGCGCGATTTACTCCCTCACTCTTCTGGTGGCATTGGTATGCTTTGTAACCGGATCTAACGGTCAATACGTTATGCTTGACATGGTCAGTCCACGATGCCTCGATGAGAGTCCTGCTGAGATGTTATGGGTGACTTTCAGGTGACGCCCATCATTTCCATCACGTTTTACATGGTTATCATCCGCGTCGGGCTGGCCGCTCGTGCCACCCAGATGACAAATTTACCTCTCGGAAACATCTCGGTGGACCACAGTCTGAGTGCAGAACGAAGGCGAAGAACACAAGTACGGATCACGACGTTGACCGAGAGCAAAGTCGATCAAGGTCAACGTCCATCGCTAGTTAGTGCCATCAGCAGCAAAAGCGGTCCGAGCGAGGTCAAAGTCGACGACGAGGGAGGGGAAGTGTGAAAGAGTTATATCATGTGTCAGAACCTGAGGAGTTGTCGATGAACAGTCTCAATCGTCGATCCTGTGCCTCGTGTTTTACGGGGGCTGGTGAAACTCTATCTTGCTGTCACTCGCCTCTCGCTTGTCGAAGCACAGCATGAACACGTCAAGAACTCTGAACCGACGTGCAAAGAGCCGACGACGGTTATATGTGTATCAATACCGTGACGTTACAAGCTACCTCCGAGTCTCCAGTGGAGCTATAAGCGTTCTGAGGGGAAAATGTTACAAGCCAAAGTCCTGATACTGTAACCTATGCATGATGCTCAAAATCAGTAGAACCAACGCTGTCCGTAAACCGACACGTGCTACATCGGTGACGTGTGAGAACGAGAAGGATGATGTGTCACAAATCCACATCATGATGGATTGATCTTAGGCCCATCTATGATTATGAGTCGTTTTACTCACCCACCCAGGGCCCGAAGATTGGAGAATTGAGTGTCTCTGACCTACCCGCGAAACCTACTAGTAATGGGATATAACTAGGAGCTTAAAAGATGAGCAGAAGCAGCACTGAGAAAACCTTATCTACAACGACCTCCGCAGCCCGGGCTGTGGGAGTAAGGTGGAGAAGAGTCGTTGCTTTTTTGAGTCTAGCCGTAGTACGATCATTTGATGGGAGAAGCCTGGAAGCATTGTCGTAACCGGCGGATTCTCTGAACGCGATCGAGTCAAGCGGAATCCTGGCCAGATTAACACTGGTCTAGAGAAGACGCTAGATCTTGTCAGGTACCAACGATCTGTCGGACAAGACCCTGCAGGTGAAGTGGCACTCCTTCGGAAAAGCCACGTGGTGACGTAGCCGTTTCAAGTTTCCTGACTTGCCTCGCGTACGAGTTAGTTCCATGAATAAAGAGCATGGGTTCTAGCTAGGGTACAGTGTAAAAGTCTCCGTGACTTTCATACCAACCAGTCGAGAACGGATGTAACAGCTGTTTTCAGCTACGTAGTTTCTAACCAGAGAAAAATGTATTTTTTATGAAGTAAAGTCACGTAGTGTGACTCTGTGACCACTGACCAACATTATTGAGTCGCTCGTTTCCTCGCTCACCCAGTCCTTCACCGGCACCTCCGCCTTTCGTCGCACCCACCCTCCACACCCTGTCTCAAGACTGAGTTTTTTCGGCGCCTCCCTGCTCAACCCATTCGGATTCCAAGCGCTCATGGGATCATCTCCAGGCGCTCACTGCGAGGCTAACCCGCCCACCCTCGCAGCTCACGCGCATCGCAGGTCATCGCCGTTGTTTAGCAAGCGCTCCGCGCTTCCGCCCACCTTTCCCCCTCCTTCCGTAGATCTCCCCTCCTTCATATTCCATTGTGTAGCTGTACTCATACTACCGTATGTACCCTCATAGCTGCACAATCCATCTTTCGCCGCTGCAACCCGGGCCGATGCGATTTCCAAAGAGGGGTAACTAGAAGTCCCAGTCGGGCTGCTCCGTCAGGTCGACATTTTTCTTTTGCGCCGCCAGCGGATTTGTCTTCCGGGTCAACACAAGTGGTTTCGTGGACAGTAAGTCTTTCAATATAGCAGAATCAAGCGAAATATCTTCATCAACCTCCAAATGATCCTCTCCCAGTACGTTGAACCCCGTGTCACCTGAGTCGCGCCGGTCACCCCAGTCACCTACCCTCCGCCGAGTCACCGGGCACAGCGTCTTCCTCTGACTCGGACTCATCAGGGAGCTCTCGACTCTCGAACCTGTTGCTGTTGCCAATTGAAACACGTTCAAGGTCTTGGTCAATGTCTTGAAACTTGACAACTGGGGGGTATGGTTCTTTCCGCTCTCTGACGTGCGCACCGCTTTGTTTGGGTCGGTATCACTGGCCAATTTGGACCATGTCAATCAATTGCCAGTGAGGGCTTTGATTGGCATGTAACGGAGAGTTGAACCATGTGAACGCTGAAGGAGTCCGTTCATCGGGCATGGAATTGATGAGTATGACAAATATCGTGGTGGTGAGGTTCTATAGCAAAGTGAGATTGCCGTTACCGCGGATCGATTTCGAAAAAACAGCTGTCGGAAACAGCCAGGCAAGGATCTCAGGCACACCCTAGTGTAACGACTACACTAACATTACTCCCCTTGACCCTCAATCCCGCCACGCACTGTCTCTACTGACCTGAAGGCTCGCATTCCTGTCCTCCGAGTCTACCGCAGCGGCTACTCCATCAAGCATATCAGTAACATTTTCGGCATTGGCAAGTCACTCATTTACAAGACCCTCGATCTCCGTCGATTCTCCGAGTCTATTCAACGTTCAGCGTCGTCTCCAATCCTTTCACATACTCCAAGTCTGTTTTATCACGCGCCGTCGTATCCTCGATCCATTTCCTCCATGCTGTTGTCCAACATCGTCGCACCATGATCCATCTACCTCAACGAACTTACGGGCAAAGCACCACATGACTCATTACTACGCTAACTTAGTCATTGCACTAGGGTGTACCCGGGGTCTTTGCCTGGCTGTTTCTGAAGCTGTTTTTTCGAAATCATCGTTTTAAAAACCGCATACAGTAATAACAGATCTCGCACGACTTACTGCAAGGACATGACGAGCATAAGGGATGCAACTTGAGAGTTTTCCTTCACTCGTATGGGTGGCTGTCGATGGGCGGTTTATCTGGCACAGTTTCATCAATATATATTTATATATTTTTTAATTTATAGCAATATCCTTGTCGTCTCCAGGAACATATGTGTCAACGGCTGTTTTGTTACACAGCTTTTTAAGTAACACGATGAAACCACCTCGGATGTGGTGATGATCAGTTACTATTAACCAGTTATCATTTTCAACTGTATAGAAGTCATTAACACCTCACTTTTTCACCGTACCCTAGTCTAGGTCTAGCTATACCGTGATGGCTACAATTGTATATCGCGACAGTCACCCGCCAGGATGCACTTGGCAAAAGTGTCCCCCTTGCCACGTCTCAACTCAGTTGTGTGGCGCACATTCCCACAATGTCGTTCGCTTGTGTTGTGTCTCAGGTCGGGGTATTTAATAAGGCGTCGTGCTGATGGCAAGTCTTCGAATATGGGTACCAATGACATCGCTCTGGACAAGGCAGAGTTCCTATCAGTGCTTCTGGAAGCGCTTTTGTACGGTAAGACCCGTTGACGATGAATCATGGCCAAACGGTACTGATCATTTGAACTTCTTCGAATAAGGTTTTTCGTTGTTGATGTTCGGAGCAACGATCCAGACGTTGTTGTCCCGACAATCTCACCGAGTAAACCATAAAGTGTTCACGGTAGCATGCGCGTTACTATTGTGTAGCACGGCGGTGCGTGTTTCCTTCCATTTTCCTGCATATGTGTGGGGAAAATATTCATCTCTTGTTCAGCACATCGTTATCGATATCATTAGAGCCATGGAGGGTTTGATATTGTACCGGGACACCTACCCAGGCGGCCCGGTTGCTTTTTTTGCTGACGTGTCCCAATGGACGTTCGTGGCCAAGAACTATGCGTTTACTGTACAGACATTACTAGGTGACGGTGTCGTCGTGAGTTTTGTTTTCGATCCACATGCCAGTGAGCCCCGTTCGATGAGTGCATTGCAGCTTTACCGTTGTTACATGGTATGGCAATCAAAAGCAGTCATGATTTTGCCCGTGTTACTTTGGTGTGCCACTTTTGGTGCGTTAAACGCATCTGGTAGAAGTGCACTACAACTACTGATGACTCCTCGTTAGCAACTGGAATTGGCAGTCCGTATGTTGCATCAAAAGCAACTCAGAGCGAGGTCTTTGACGGGACCCTTTCGCAATGGATCATCTCGTTTTGGGTATCGGCGTTGGCGACTAACCTGTTGACGACTCGTACGTAGTCATTCCATGGATGACGACGAGATTTCTGACCTCATTTTTCATCCTTCTAGTCCTGTTGATCGGCCGTATCTGGCATGTCGATCAGCAGGCTGCGAGGCAGCGTGGCGACAGACAGACCCAACTGCGGCCGGTTCTACATATCCTCGTCGACGCTGGCGCGATTTACTCCTTCACCTTGGTTGCGGCGTTGATATGCTTTGCGAGTCAAAGCAATGTTCAATACGTGATTCTGAGCATGGTCAGCCCATCATACCTTGCTTCTTGATGTGAATGGTCCCATTGAATCGTTGGTGCTGATGCTCAGGTCACGCCCATCATCTCCATCACATTTTACATGGTCATAATCCGCATTGGACTGACAAAGAGTAACAGTCGGTCAACGGAAAATATATCGCTTGGACACACGACTACGGAAGATCGAGCCAGCGCGGAACGAAGGCAGAGGATGCAAGTACACATCACGACATTGACCGAGAGTAAAGTCGATGATGGTCAACGCCTAGCAGTGTACCCTTTGAGACCCGCCCGTAGTAAAAGTACTCTCAGCGACATCGAAGATGACGGTGGAAGGGAGGACGTGCGACTCGCATAACTTAGGGGCGAGTTGCCGACTCCTCGATGACCCACTTCCATCAGAATCTTAATCTTCGTATCAGACTATATGTATGATGTTCACAACACGCTTCTCAGATCTAGATCTCACGTCCCGGCTTCTTCATCTTGTGGCCTATCTTCCGCAGGTGCTGACGAAGCTTTATTTTAAGTACTGTACCCCACTTCTCGCGTGCCAAGCCAGGTCGTGCACCCAAAAATAATCGTATATGATAGACTGCCAGCTAACGAACGGAGGCAGAGAATGCAAGTCCGCATCACAACACTGACCCAGAGCATAGTTGACGATGGTCGTCGCACACCGGTATCGCTAACAAATCCCATCAGTAACAAAACCCGTCCGGCGGAGATGGAGTGCGCAGTTGACCCCCGGGCCCGTCGTGTGAGACCTTATCTCTGGCGTCTTATAGTAGCTCCACCTTTTGGGTCTCATCGTTTTTGTTCTGCTGGGGCTGATGAAACTTCATCCTTGGTAACAGAATACTAGCTAGAATGTAGCTCACCGTCACTCTTTTAAATAATAACCCGAAAGCCCCTGCCTGAGACATATCATTTGCTGGCAAAAAGTGTCAGGGCAGAAATGACGATCTGAATCCACCACTTTGCCTAGCATGTGACTGGGACTACTGGTGGGTTCATTTTGCCGAATCGGAGTTTGGAACCGTTGCATCGGCCCATCCCGGTTGTTGAAAGACAGCCATCATCTCCGAGTCCTGGGGCCTTGCAATGACAGATCTGTCCCCCTTAGTAGCGAATCTGCCCCAGGCAAGTATTTCCATTTGTAACATCTCTGGAAAGTAGACCAACTCCCGGAGGTGTCGCTGATGGGCTCAGGTTACGACAGTATTTCAATTCTTGCCAGTGATTGATAGCCAGACTGTACCATGGCCCACTCGATGCCGAGACACGCCCTCAAGCTCCTACATAGTTTTTGCAAGTAACATTGGTTCTCAGCAGATATCACTTCTCCGCCGCTGATAACGTGACTAGCCGTAGATCGATGGTACAACCCCGTGTCGATAAGAAGCCGAACCACGCCACATATCCACCCTTGTGCCTATCCGAAATTTACGGGTGAGTTGTCATGGGTCACTGAGTGACAGAAACATTCCACGATCAAAATTTCTTGATCATCATCTTAGGTGAGCAGAACCAATAGGGAACGACGTGGCTGCAGAGTACTTTATGGAGTATAACTTAGTGGATACAACCCTGTGGGTGGTAAAATCAGCGTGCGAGGACATTCGGATATACAAGCGGGGCTTGTTGGAGGATATGTCCCCACTGCGCTTTGTCCCTCCCCCTTCACACGTCTCGGACTTGCGCATCCGCTCCGTCATTCTGCTAGTGGCACGTCTTGAAATATGACCTCCAATGGTATTCCTCTAGACAAAGCAGAGCTCCTCTCAGTACTACTGGAAGCGATCTTGTACGGTAAGATCCTCTGACTATGAATCACTTGCAAAAACGATACTGAACTTTTACGGGACAAGGCTTTTCGTTGCTGATGTTCGGAGGAACGATGTGGACGCTGCTTTCCCAACGGTCCATTCAACAACTGAATCGTAAGATGTTTGCGGTAGCATGTGCATTACTGGTGGTCAGCACGGCGGTGCGTGTTTTCGTTTTCATGGACGTGGATAAACGTTAGACGGCGATTGATTTTCTTGTTATACAGCACCTTGTGGTTCATATCATAAGAGTCATGTTTGGCTTGATATTGTACAGAGATACTTTCCCAGGCGGCCCCACTGCGTATTTTTTGGATGTATCCGAGTGGACGTGGAATGCCAAGAACCACATATATATTGTGCAATCGCTGATAGGGGACGGCGTCGTCGTAAGCCTTGTTTTGCCAAGATAAACTTCGACATCCACAGACCGTGTTGCAGCTTTACCGTTGTTATGTAGTGTGGCAAACTGGCTACATCCTGATTGTGCCAATGATACTTTGGTGTGCCGCTGGTGGTACGTACGCGCTCTGTCATACGAGCTATCAAAACCGCTTACCGCGTTCCTGAAGTAACTGGGTTCATGGCTTCCATAAGTGCTGCGCACGCGACACAAAGTGGTGTTTTCGCTGGCGCCGTCCAGAAATGGATTACGTCGTTCTGGGCAGCGACTTTGGCAACCAACCTGTTGGCGACAGGTACGTAGTCACGTTCTCACAAACGTGTGCTTCTGAACTCTTTCCATCTAACCAGTTCTGTTGATCGCCCGCATTTGGTATGTCGACTGGATGGCCACGAGGCTACGTAGGCACCAGTCGTCCCAGCTGCGACCAATTCTGCACATCCTCATCGATGCTGGCGCAATTTATTCCCTCACCCTTGTTGTGGCGTTGATTTGCTTCGTGAGTGAAAGCAACGGTCAGTATGTGATTCTAGACATGGTCAGTCCGTCATGTCTCGCGCAGTTTTGAGGAGTCTGACTGAACAATATCGCTGGTGAACAGGTCACTCCCATCATCTCTATCACGTTCTACATGGTCATTATTCGCGTCGGTATGGCCTCTCGTTCCGGCCAGTCGTCGTTCAGAAACATGTCCTTGGAGGCCAGTCTGAGTGCAGAACGAAGGCGGAGGATGCAAGTCCACATTACGACATTGACCGAGAACAAAATTGAACATGACCAACGACCGTCGTCGATGTGTATAACGGTTCCTAGCAGCAGAAAAAGCGATCCCAGCGATATCCAACTCGACAGCGAAGGAGATATACCCGTTTAAGGAGCAAGTCATAGATGCGTCCATTCATCGTCCCAATTCCTGACTGAATATGCCGTTTGGTCGATTTCCTGTCTCACGTCTTACAAAATTCGCAGACTTCTGGATACCATTGCCTCGTCGTGTCGAGCATTAATGATGATTTATCACTCACGATCAGGGTCATGTGGCGCTGTATACCGTACGTACATCGGGACACTACATTTGCGTCGTTGGATTTCCTCTCCACTCCATTTTCACTCTGTTTTAATATTTTTCCGTTAAGTTCTATACACGCCCTTCCTTTCACCCTCCGTCAGTCACTGTAATACCCAGCCGAAGTGAGATTCGGTTTATCTCTAACCTAGACTAATATATAATCATCGTTTTCGCCCTTTATATGATCGGTCGTTTCCATTCTATCCTTTCATGTTCACCCTAGTCCAAATCCCACCAGCCCCTGAGATTTTTATACCTGTGCTACCTACCACACTCCAAGCACGGCTCTATTCTTTATTTTATCATACAGCGAAAATGATTTAGATACGATCTCTACAGTTTTGTTGGGATTCGTCGTCTGACCACCATTTATACTTGTGGCTTGCTCTGCTCCTACTCTTGTCTACTTTCCGCCTAGCATCATTTCTACACCATCACTTTCGTCACCCTTGACTTACCTCATCCGGAGGCGATTTCTGATCATTATGGCTCGGACGCGCTTATTTGATGTTCCGTCTCGACACGCTATTGATCGAAATGTCGAGTTGGGTTGTGTGCGCCACACATATCATGCCAAGCATAACTGGCAGCCCACAGGAATAATCAGTGCCTCCTCCGTGATCTTCCGGCCGCTTGTACCAGCCATGTAGAATGGCAAGTTTAGGTGAGTCGATGGGTCGCGATGTGAATAGGCCTTCATCCATGAGTGTAAACTAGACATCCAGATGTGCTGACCGGTGGACCCGTGACGGTCGTCTCTGTCGCGGTTTGTACGATGGTGCATCCCATCGGCTCGAGGACCTTCTTGGCAAAGCGCGCGTCGCCTTGTAGGGACATCGCGCTCGACGCGTCCGACACAATCGTGAAGACGCTCGATTCGGGGACGGTGTACACCCCACGCGGGAACCTTGTGCACGTCGAGTAGCGCGCCGGTTTCGGGGTCGCGGTCGCGGGTGGCGTGGATGCCAAAGTCGTGTATGAGGGCGATGGTCATGGCGATGTAGGGCTGTGCGATCCGACGGAGTCGGGGTGGTGGAAGGCGACACGAGAGGAATTGCACTGTTACATCGTAGACTCGTAGCTGTCGAGGATGAATGTGACCTGTCAGAGACCGCAGTAATCTGGGAGTAGAAAGCGCCCACCTGAGGAGCACAGAACGAGCGACGAGGACAAGAGCTGGTATGCAACTGCCAGCGTAGTCGCCGCGTACCAGTACGGTCTTGATAGGTGGGATGACATCGTTGCAGATCAACAAGGCGAGTCTGATCATCAACATCGTGGTAGATAAATAAGTGTCACTGCGCCGATGCAACTTGTCACTCACGTCCACCACGAGCAAAGTCGATGTTGGTGGTGGAATTTCCGCTAAAAATGGCATACGAGCCGTTGGGGAGGTATGCTAGAGAACAAAGTGTTTGTGAGCACATCACTCGTCGTCGTCGCCTGGTACGTGTTGATGTTTCTGCTTCATGTGCATTTAGTCAAGGGGAATGGAGTGACAGGAGGACATACCAGGCAGAGCCCCAAGCAGAGTGGCCGTTGATTTGTGCGGCGTTGCCCTCGAGCTCTGTGTTGTAACTTGTCAAGGACTCAGAGAGACCTTCATCATGAGGAGTCACACTCACCACCATTCTCGAGGTTAGTAACCGTACTTGCGGAGTACGAGAAGATAATGCCTCGAGGCTTGATTACATACGCAAGCCGTCCTATTTAGGAAGGTGGGCATCAAGGCCGAGGAACGAAATCAAGGAAGCAGTGCAATCCAAGTAATTTTCTTGATCATCTTAGGTGAGCAAAACCAATACGGCTGTAGAGTACTTGATGGAGTAATAGTTTGGTGGCTATGGGTGATAAAAGCAGTGTGCGAAGACATTCGGATATACAAGCGGGGCCTTGTTGGAGGATATGTCCCCACCGCACTTTGTCCCTCCCCCTTCGCACGTCTCGGACTTGCGCATCCGCTCTGTCGTTCTGCTAGTGCACGTCTTGAAAGATGACTTCCAATGGCATTCCTCTGGACAAAGCAGAGCTCCTCTCAGTAATACTGGAGGCGATCTTGTACGGTAAGATCCTCTGATCATGAATCGCTTGCAGATACTGAACTTTTACGGGACAAGGCTTTTCGTTGCTGATGTTCGGAGGAACGATGTGGACGCTGCTTTCCCAACGGTCCATTCAGCAACTGAATCGTAAGATGTTCGCAGTAGCATGTGCATTACTGGTGGTCAGCACGGCGGTCCGTATTTTCGTTTTCATGGATGTGGATAAACATTAGATGGCAATTGATTTTCTTGGAATTATACAGCACCTTGTGGTTCATATCATAAGAGTCATGTTTGGCTTGATATTGTACAGAGATACTTTCCCAGGCGGCCCCGCTGCGTATTTTTTGGATGTATCCGAGTGGACGTGGAATGCCAAGAACCACATATATGTTGTGCAATCGCTGATAGGGGACGGTGTCATTGTAAGCCTTGTTTTGCATAAACTTCGACATCCACTGACCGTGATGCAGCTTTACCGTTGTTACGCAGTGTGGCAAACGGTCTACATCCTGATTGTGCCAATGATACTTTGGTGTGTCGCTGGTGGTACGTGCACGATCTGTTATAGGAGCGATCAAAACCGCTCACCGCGTTCCTGAAGTAAGTGGATTCATGGCTAACATAACTGCTGCGCATGCGACGCAAAGTGGTGTTTTCGCTGGGGTCGTCCAGAAATGGATTACGTCGTTCTGGGCAGCGACTTTGGCAACCAACCTGTTGGCGACAGGTACGTAGTCACGTTCTCACAAACGTGTGCTTCTGAACTCTTTCCATCTTACCAGTTCTGTTGATCGCCCGCATTTGGTATGTCGACTGGAAGGCCACGAGGTTTCGTAGCCACCAGTCGTCCCAGCTGCGACCAATTCTGCACATCCTCATCGATGCTGGCGCATTTTATTCCCTCACCCTTGTTGTGGCGTTGATTTGCTTCGTGAATGAAAGCAACGGTCAGTATGTGATTCTAGACATGGTCAGTCCGTCATGTCTCGTGCACTTTTGAGAGTCTGACTGAAACAATATCGCTGATAACAGGTCACTCCCATCATTTCTATCACGTTCTACATGGTCATTATTCGCGTCGGTATGGCCTCTCGTTCCGCCCAGTTGCCGTTCAGAAACATGTCCTTGGAGGCCAGTCTGAGTGCGGAACGAAGGCGGAGGATGCAAGTCCACATTACGACGTTGACCGAGAACAAAATTGAACATGACCAACGACCGTCGTCGATGTGTATAACGGTTCCTAGCAACAGCAAAAGCGATCCCAGCGATATTCAACTCGACAGCGATGGATATACGCCCGTTTAAGGAGCAAGTCATGGATGCGTCCATGAGGGCTCAACTCATCGTCCCAATTCCTGACTAAACATACCGTTTGGTCGATTTCCTCTGTCTCACGTCTTACAAAATCACAGGCTTCTGGGTACCATTGTCTCGTGTCGAGCGTTAATGATGTTTTATCTATCATGATCAGGAACACGCACTGTATACCGTACGTACATGGGAACACTACATCTTACACGTTTACGTCGTCGGATTTCCTCTCCACTCCGTTTTCACTCTCTGTTTTAATATTTTTCCTGTAAGTTCTATATGTGACCCGCCGTTCATCCACCGTCAGTCATTCAATACCCAACTGAAGTGAGATTCTGATTCGGTTTATGTACTATCTCTAACCTCGACTAATATATAACCAGTTCTATTCCGCGGTTTCGTCCTTTGTATGATCAGTCGTTTCCATTCTGAGTCCTTTCGTGTTCACCCAAGTCCAAATCCCCCAGCCCCTGATATTTTTATAACTGTGCTACCTATGAAGCACGGCTGTCTTTATCATACAAAATGATTTAGATACGATCTCTACAGTTTTGCGTTGGGATTCGTCGTCCGACCGCCATTTATACTTGTGGCTTGCTCTGCTCCTAGTACGCTGTCTAGTTTCTGCCTAGCATCATTCTACACCATCATTTTCATCACCTATTACTTACCATCCGGAAGCGATTTCTGATGTTCTCGGACGGGCTTATCTGGTGTTCCGTTTCGCGATATTGATCGACATGTTTAGAGTTCACATACATATCATGCCAAGCGTAGCTGACAGCCTACAGGAATAATCACAGTGCCTGCTCCGCGATTTTCCGGCCGCTTGTACCAGCCATGTAGAATGGCAAGTTTAGTCGATAGGTCGCGTTGTGAATAGGCCTTTATCTACGAGTGTAAACCGTCGTCACCGACCTCGGTTTGAGATGATGCTGGCCCCGCTTCTGGGAGATTGTAAACTAGACATCCAGATGTGTATGATGTGTCGATTGAATTTACCGATCTCATCAACACGGTTACACGGATGCTGTGGGTATGATCTACGCGACCACACTTGTCTACCGTGTATATGGTTGTAGGGCGTCGACGGGCACCAGAAGGCCAAGGTCACAGTTCTTTCAGGGCAGGGTGTATTTGCAGGCAAAGTTCTATACACAATGGTGTCGTCGAGATTTTTCACGAGGCGTGTACTAGATGCAAGTTGGAGTCTGGGAAAGTCGGCAAGTCTTATTAGGCTTTTCAATTTTACTAGCATCAATGTTAGAGACATACTAATCATGGCCACCTCCTCCTGCTCCCCATCGTCCTCCGCAGTGACGATCCCAATACCCGGTAAATCAATCCTCAAACGTCCACCACCAGCCCAGTCGGGTATCCTTAACCGCATCAAGGGTTTCTTGCCAACCCAACCCATCCTGCCAGTCTCGGAAGACACCAGCAAACCACTTAAGAGAGCACATTTCATCCTACCACACCTCGCGACAATCTACCCAATATCGACCCTCAATCCACCTTCGACCCCATCGCTCAAGGACGAAAAACGAGCCATCGAAGAAAAGGAGTCAGAGCGTCGGAAGCGCGTCGTCAGAGGCAACTCGATAGATCCAAACGACACGGAGGAGTGGTGGACTTTGGACAAGGTCGAGTCGTTTTACAGAGAATGCTGTGAGTCGAGAGAAGAGGTACCAGATCCCACTGTCTCGGCCGCTTTCAAGGTGTGTACGATATCCGCATCGCCAAAGCCTCGCGAGACCAATCGACGCTTCTATTACTAGCGCGCATCCGCGACCAAGCCTCGCTCCGTCGATCTCTCTGGCGTGCAACTTACGCCAACCTATGCATCCATTCTCTCGGATGTGTTCAACATCGAGTGGGGGCTCCGCAAGCTCACACTACGGGAGTGTGACCTGGACGATGCTGTGCGTCGACCGCGTCCCTCTTTTCGCCGTCTACTAATCCCCGAACAGAAGCTGAAACTGATCCTACACGCCCTTCTGATTCCAGGCACGCTTGAGTACCTGTCGGTTGCATCCAACCGCCGACTCAAACCAACCGCCTTCAAACTCGTCGGAGCATATGCATCCCAGGTTGATTTCTTGCACAGAAGAGGAACAGAATACTGATTGCAAGACAACAGGCCAAGAGCTTACAATTCCTGGATCTTTCGTCGACCGTCTTGGATAAAAAATCAATGGACTACATCGTCGTCTGTCTCACTACTGCCCCAGAAACCGGTCTGGTCTCGCTCCGACTGGATGACTGCTCACTTCGTCCAAATGCACTCGAAGCGCTGGGTGAGTGTCCCTCTGATACCGAATTCACTCGGGGGTGACGTGTGCCGTCCAGCCCGTGTGGTCCGAACATCCTCCCTGCGAAATATATCCCTCCGACATAACAAGATCACAGCAACGGGCGGCGGTGCCGTCGCCGTCGCTCTCATGATCCGTGACTACCCCGACACTGTAGCAGCTCCTGGCACTAGCAGCCCCGGGAGCCCATCATCCGCCGCGTCACCTGTGTCCTCTACAATTATGTCGCCACCCCCCTCACCACTCCCGAACACTACTCAACTTCCTCCTCCGACGCGTACCGGACCCATACCCCCACCCCCTCGACACCCATCCATTCTCGGCCCTCAAACGACCTATACACCGTATATCCCCCGATCGAAACGCACCGCCACAGCAGGGACACAACCTCCAAACCCGCTCTCTGCGACTGGACAGCCAGTTCCGATCATCACGTCCAACTCGCATGGTGGCGTGACAACGCGACACGCTGTCCCTCCCGCCAAGCCCGAGGGTGTGGGTATGAATGGCGTGCCGGGCCGTTATGACGGCGGGCCAAGCGCGGCGTTGTTGGACAAGGTACGCGCATTGGATACGTTGCCCCGTTTGGGCGCACTCCGGACGCTCGATCTGAGAGGTAACGATCTTCGGGTAAGTTGTGCGTCTCGCATGTCTGGCGATCCACGTCTCAAATGCACTTTTGACAGTCCGGGGTGACGTACCTCGCTCAAGTGCTGAAACGGAATCGGACGTTGAAGGTGCTCAATCTGAGCGAGAATAAGCTAGATATGCAGTGTCTCATGGCGATCGCCGAGGCCCTCGTGCGTTTCGTTTAGTCCTTCTATCCTGTTCTTGCTCAACCGGGTCGGGCCAGAAATACAACTTGTGTCTGGAGACGCTGGATCTTAGCCGAAATCCCTGTTCGGGGCCTGCACTCGAAGGCGTACGTCCCCACCCTCTGTCTCGCTCGCATCTGCCTTTCGCCTCTAACATGACCAACTCCCCTCTCCAGATCCAATCGTTGCGAACGGCATTCACGCTCAACACCGCCCTCAAACGTCTCTTTCTCTCCTCGACGCAACTGACCTCTGCAGGCGCCATCGCCCTCGCCGAGTTTCTCCCCGAATCTGCCTCCCTGGTACACCTCGACCTGACGGTGAATAACATCGACCTTGCGGGGGTCATGGCGCTCAGCAAGGGTCTCAAAGCAAACCACGTCATGCGCTGTCTCGATCTCAACATCCCACCTGACGATGACTTGTTTGCGAGCATCTGTCGGGATATTTTGAATACATGCGTGAGGAACACGGAGGAGGCCGAGAGGGCGGCGCGGGGTGGGGCGTGCGCGGGTGGAACGGGGACTGGGAGCGGGGGTGGGCAGGGGGAGGAGGGACAACAGGGGACCCCTGCGAGTGGGAAAGGGACGGGGAAGGGCATGTGGGGGTTGATCGAGGAGAGCGAGTTGGCGAGGTCGATTCGGATAGGGGACGGGCTCCATGACAAGGTAACGTGTGACTTTGTTTTTCCTTTCTGCGTACGTGGTGGGAGGGCGCGTTCGCTGATTACGGTGTGCTTTTGCCCTTGGATAGATGGATATGGTTTCGCGTGCAGAGGCGCTACTGGAACAGATTCAGGCCGAGGTCCAAGGGAATGGCAGTTCAGTACCACAGATAACCGCCAGCGCGAGGGCAGGAACGGGCTCGGGGCCAGGCGCGGAAGAGGAGCTCATCCAAAAGGCGCGCGAGGCGGTCGAGGCGTTGACAATGCAAATCCAATCGAGCGCGACAGCCGCGGACGAGTCCAAGTTGGAGCGATTCCTTGTGCTGTGCGATCAGCTCAATGGGGGGATCGACGCGCTGTCGTCACGCGCGACGCGTCGGTCGCGTATGCATGGCCTTGGGTTAAAGACCGACGGGCTGCACGGTACCGGCGTGGGTGCGGGTGCGGGTGCGAACGGTGAGACCACAGTGCCCAGGGACGGGAACGGGGATGAGGACGACAACGTTCCGCTGACGCCGCGCGCGGACAAGGGTAAAGGGCGGGCAGAGCCTGAGCCCGAGGAACCTGAGAAAGTGTTGAGTCCTACGTTTACGATCACTGAATCCGAGGACGAGGATGAAGACGATCATAGATACCTTGATGTGGAGGAGGGCGATGAGGTTGGTGTCGAGGCGACGTCGCCTGTTGATCGGTATGTTTTTTTTTCGCACGTCCACGGGGAGTTGTTGGTACAGTGACAATGGTTTCTGCGTTCAGGTCAAAGAGCTGGGTGGAGGAAGAGGGCGAGATATTCCGCAAGGGTACGGTGTTGCTCGGTCCTGAGGAGATGGAGGGAGAATATGCGGGTGAGGACCTTCGACGCGAGGTATGTCCCGTATCTTTCTCTTCCCCCTCTATATCCCCCCATTCGTATCCCTATCTACCTCTATTTCCCCTCACGTCTGTCCCCGCCCAATCTCCCCAACTCACTATCTTCACTACCCCCGCAGCTTCTCGAAGCCATGGTCGAGCGTCCACCCCCACGCGGCATCGTCGACGACTTTGGGCTGGACGCCGGAGCCCCAGGAGGGGCGTACGACGAAGTCCCTACCTCGCCCGCAGCACTTGGTACACAGCACCCTCGTGCGGCGTACGTCGCCACGTCGTCGCCTTCGAGCACGTCGTCGCCGTTGCCATCCCCAATGTCCCCGACGTCGCCGAGGACGAACGGGGGTGTGAGAGCGTTTCCGCTCTTGAGAAGCCCGACGTCATGATGACCCGGGGGCGTTGATTATACTGGGGAAGATGCGTATCATATAGCCGGGGTCGATATGCCAGCGGTGTGCTAGCTGGCAGCCCCGTGATTAGCTCTATCTACGTACATATGCGCGTCGCGATCGATGAGCCTCGAACTCATGGGCCAGACCGAGTCGCGCGTGCTGTAGCTTACATGGACTTTTTCATATTTAATTCGATGGTATACCCAGGCCTTGGGGGTCCATTTTAATGTTGATATCAGGCAGAACTTCGAGTTGAGTTGTATATTAAGGGCGCGTTTCGAGGGTAAGTCCTGACGCATCCGGTTACTATAAATATGTTGCTGTATCATAGTTTGATCATAGTATGTGGTGATGTGCTGCATCCGATCACCGAGCACTTCTGTCCGTGCTATTTTTTGAAACACACCATCCACAGGGGCACCATGAACGAAACAGCCGCCTTTTCTGCTCCCGGCGGACGCTGATTCACCGTGAGCCCTACAAATGCAAGCTCGAAGCAAGAGTAACGCGCACCGTTATGCGAAGGCATCCGATGGAGAGTTCAGATGCATCGTTGTCTCCTTGCTGCACCTAATTAAAAACTCAACTGCCATGACCCAGTTTACTGTCACTGGGATAAGACACACTGGATATGAGTCCTTTGGATCTACAGCAACCTTCTCGCGGTGCGAGGTGTCCTTGGGAACGTCTTGGTTCGCTTGGTCAGAGAGATCAGCTTCGGCCGTGGTGAATGATTCGTGCTGGATACGGCGATGAGTGTTTAGTTGTCATGATCCGGTTTACTTCCACCATGAAAAAACCCACCAGGCTCTGTTCTTTTGGATCCGCAGCATCCTGCTGACTGTGGCAGGCATCCTGGTTAGTGGCGTCCTGGTTCGGTTGAGCAGCGACGGTAGCCTTGGCGTGTGGTTCACGCTCGATACATGTAATGTCGACTTAGCCGCCATCGCATTTCAGAAGGAAAAGACAAACTAGGCTGGGATCCTTTGGATCTGCAGCTTCTTGCTGGCCGCAAGAGATGTCCTTGGAGGCGTCTTGGTTCACTTCGGCAGAAATGGCAGCCTTTAACTTGGCCTTGGCAGGTCCTTCGTGCTTGATACGCGCGATGATGGCCGTGAACAGGCTCGGGGAACCAAGGTCGTTTGGTCTGGTGGATCTAGTGATCGTTCGCTAGGGTATTTTAGCCTTGTTGCGTTCATTTGTTAATCAACGCGGGGGACTCACTGGCTCACGCTTAGCCTCAGCTATCGTTGAAGGCTCCTTGTTCATAGCATTCCGACCCGTTGGTAATTGGGGACGACATTGAGGATGCGACTTATCGGGCTTATTCGAAGCCGGGACCTTATTCTTTTTCTTAGTCGATAGCCACTTTTTGACCGTTGAAAGCCCAGAAGATGACTTGGTGGTATCACATGGAGAAGCCTCTAGATGAGAGGGGGAAGTCGCTGGCAGTGCGTCTGGCAGGTGTAGTATAGCATCAGGCGACACAGGTGCCGGTGATACTTCATAACCTGTCAGCGCCCTTTCTTCTTCAACCACTCCCCGGCCTAAATCTACATCGCCGCCGCCGCCACCACCATCATCAGAAGTACGGGTAGAGTCAGCCAGAGATGGTGCCTTGAGCAGTGTCAATTCAGAAACCAGAGAATGCAACGTTCACCAACCTCCTCATAGTTGAACAAGGCAGCCGGTGCACGCGATGGCAGTTCAACCTACACCATCGTAAGAACTCGCTTGAGAGGGAAATAGACAAACGCATACCTCGAGCAGCAGATCACTTTCGCCATCTTCGCTATGTGACTCAGGATCCATGACAGGTCCTACCTGGACCACGTTGGCAATGGAATCAAAGCGATGCTTGTGGTGAATCATTAAATCCTACCGGGGAAGAGCCAGCTGGATTACTGTCATGGAGGCTGGATGCCGAAGGTTGCTCTGGCAGGGCATCTGACGGCTGCGTTGATGGTACCTCACCGATATCCTCCTGCAGTACCTATGCGATGGAATTAGTGAGACTCTCGGCAACTAAACGAATAAATCCTGCCGGGGTGGAGCCAGTTGGTTCGTTGTCGTGGTGGCTCGAGGTCGAAGGCTGCTTTAGCAAGGAATCCGATGGCTGTGGTAGTAGTACCCCATGGATATCTTCCTGCAGCACCTACATAATGTAATCGGTACGAGATTTTCAGCGACTAAGTAAATAAGTCCTACCGGGGTGGAGCCGATTGGTTCGCTGTTGTGGAGGCTCGAGGTCGAAGGTTGCTTTGGCAGGGCATCCGAAAGTTGCGTTGTTGCATCTGGCGACCGCGCGTGGGAATACTGCGGCAACTTGAACCATACCATTGTTAGAACTCACTCGAAAGGGAAATGGAAGAGCAGAGCTTTTACCGACCGTGCTGTCAATGGATGTAACGATATCGCGAGTGGATGTCTGAGAAAAAAGCATTGGTTGATAGGTCAAAATGAATGAAGATGCTTGAGACTAGAACTAGATAGGGCATCATTAATGCCACTCACTTTAGTAGATCTTGAGTTTTCTATCTCGATCTGCGCCTGTAGCGGGGGATGTTACAAGTTGATGTCAGGTTGACGATAGAGCAGTCAATGTTCGGAGTTACCCCAACTGGCCGGTCGACGTTTGACTTGCTGGCGGGCCTGCTTACGAGGTTAACCAGCGTGGCCCAGATCCGCTTATAACCTTGTATAAATCCGAGTTACACTCTACACCGTCGAACAAAAACCTACGTTTGAGCGGCGTGTAGTATAAATATTTCGAGCATTTGATGTATAAGAAAAAAAGGCTGATCCGAGGTCGTCTATCTCGATTCCGAACTCTGTAGGCAGGTGCAGTCGACCACGCTATATGGACT